>BPTQ01000003.1:239231903-239336702 GCA_019973895.1 Chrysanthemum seticuspe | reverse complement strand
CTCTGTCACTCATGTGAGAAAGTGAACTCCTGAAACCTTCTTAAGATCCCCAATGTATTATACCACAAACGTACATAAGATTACTCACCAGCAACTTCCTCTATGTTAGATACCCACTAGTAGTGCTGTAAATAGTACGTTGTTAAGGCCTTCGTTGGTGCCATTCCCTGTGGCACAAATACGGTTCTCGTAGGGGTAGTTCCCAATGATCCTTCAGCTTTCACTAGATATCCCTAGGAAAGGTTTACCTCGAAAGCCTCTACATGCGCAACATATCTTTTACCCTTCTACACTATTCCCTCTTACACCACACAGATCATCCTTTGTTCCTAGTGGGGTTGCGTACAGATTCGAAGTACTAGATAACAGAACACTGGCTCTGAGCGAAGTTGTAAAGGATGATGTACCAGTTCTCTTACCTTTCACATTCTTTGAAAATAATCTTCCTCAACCTTAACCTTAGCGTAGTAACTCCTTACTAGCATTCCTATTCCCCTAGAGAACGATATCAATACCCGTGGCTTACCCTAATTACTACACTACAACGATTAGGTTCACTGCCTAGGGTGTTATAAAACTTGCTCGAAGAAAAGGAAGTTTCCTTGACCCCGAACGACGCGTGTAGCGTTATCAGTTGCCATTCGGGTGATTCATTAGGGATCTTTGGCAATTGGTTAATGTAGTCCAAGGGGTCAAGATCGATATTTTTAAGTGGGTTGCTACTACTCCCTTCACCTTCTCCTTGCCTCTCCCTTTCATCCGAGGAATCCGTGGGTGGGTGTGGCCTCTTGCCTTCCACCATAAACCTTGTTGTTCTACCCTCAGTTAATGGTACCATAACCTTATTGCAGAAGCTATGATCCAAGGATTGTGGGGAAGAGTCTAATGCAAAGATGAATTTGGCAAGACGGGTTAGAAGCATTGCATACGGAAGTACCATCTTGTCCATGTTTCTTACACTTTCCATTCTCTTGACCATGTAGTAGGAAATGTTGAAGCGAGTCTCGGTCACAAGACAATAGATCATGAAGCTTAGACATGCGTTGGGGTGATCCTTGTTTCCTACTAGACACACCACATTCTCCCTTATCACATCTTCCCATTTTCTATACAACGCGTACATCTCCGAAAGCTCCATTTGGAAAGGATCCCTATAGATCACTTTCGACTTCCTAGTAACCCTTGATGGGGATGCTCTTGGCATAAACACGGTGTCCCTTACCGTGGTTGCTTCCGGAATTGTTGCATGATAAATGTCGTGATGATCACCCATAGATTGTATCTCCTTCAACGACCACTCATTAGAATACATGCAAACACCATATTATGTAACCCCTAGAATTCTTCCAAAGTCCTCAAGTGAAAGAGTGTACTCATGTCCATTTATGGTGAATTCAATTGAGATTGACCCATCATCATTTCTAATTATACCCATAGTCTTGTAGAACTCAAGCACAAAGACCGGGCAAATTTGCTCGTTTATATCCAATAAACAATCAAACCCAATATTTCCAAATACTTCCCTCATGTCGGTATTTGCAAGAAATGATGAATCAACGACTCTACCATCATGAAAAAGTCTCCTTTCAAGCAACTTAAAGGCTTTCCTATCGTCCGGACTTAATCCATTTTTCCTATGGTACATGGGTATGTAGTGGGCGGTGTCTTGGTAATCTTGTTGCTTGTTGCTTGGCATGATGTTCCTAAACAATACAACCACAATGAGGTGTTAATGGTGAATAGTAACCTAGAGGGTTTGATCATAATTTTGCTCTCATCATCTTTGTTGAGTTCAAGAAATGTGTTTAATTTGTATTAACAATGTTAATTCTTTGATTTAGATTATCTTAGAAAACAATGTAGTAACAAATTATGATAAACCCATTTGAACCCAACTCTTAAAGATGAAGAAATTGTAATCTTAGAAATCAATGAATTAACTTAACAATGTAGTGAAGATTATACTTACACAAGTGATTGTTAAACTTGAGAGGAATGATCAAATTGCTCCTATGAACAGTACCTGGGTTTTTGTTCGTGAGTCTTTGAGGTGAGTAATATTGTGGAACATCCACAGTGATCATTCTTGAACATATACTGTCTTCTATTGCACGGATCCCGCGGATCCCTCTCATATGGGATCCGACTAGTATAAACTTAGGGATCCGGCATGACAGCAAAAGTCAGCTCAAACATTCCTTGATAACTTTGGTTTGGGAGTTCTAAAAGCGCCTAGTGTTGTGGTTTGAGGTTTTGACGATTTAAAACTATTCCTATTGTACGAGGTTCCCTTTTTAAGAATCAGTTTTAATTCTTGAGAGAAGCTTTTCAAATATTATAATAAAATCCCATTTTATCATAATATAAGAAGTTTCACATGGATATTTATTGACATAGATGAAGTGTCAATAAATCCTTTTTGATGAATAATGATTGAGGTTATCGAATAACCAAGATATTATTATTACGAGTTGGTAATGTAGTCTATACAAATAAGTCGAAGAATATTATTTAGATGATGACTATAATATGAATAACTACTAGAATGATTACTAATAAATTATGCAACTAAGATTTTAATAATAACAATAAAGGTAAGTAATTAAAGATCATACCTTTGCTAAATATTCTTTGTAAGAAAAGAAGTATTTAGATGTTTTGTGATCTTCTTAGAATCTCCAGATTTATGTTGTAAGAATACTAAACATTCTTTTTGAGAAAAGAAATATTTAGATAAATTCTTTATGATCTTCTTGGTAACTCCAAATCCAAGTATGGATAATGCTTAAGAAAAAAAAAATGTTAGAGCATTCTATCATTGTCCAACAATAAACAATATAACGATTTTTAAAATATGACAAAAATAATCCTTCTTTGTAGTTTTCAAACATACATGGATCGTATCAAGTTTTTAAAGTACAACATACTTTAAGAAACTTGGTAACGAAGCTCTGATGCCAATTGTGGAAAACTAGAAGGGGGGTTGAATAGTTTTACCAATTTAAAACTTCCTTATAAATATTTAGATCGACTTATGTCAATCTATTTGATTGTTTATGTTGGACGTTGATAGATAGATATATAAAAGTCTAATGAAATATAAAGAGTAAGAAGCACATCACCACGACACAAGTTATTTATAGTGGTTCGGCTACACGGACACCTTCCTTGCCCTACTCCACTCCCTGAGTCACCTACTCGAGAGTTCGTAAGCACTACACCAATTCCTTATGGCGGAGAAGCCTTCACAACGTCGCTTAACCTTTTTCCGGTACAAAGCTAAATACCGAGTTCTTTCACACCAAGGCGAACCACACCTAACACAACGTCGCCTACCCTTTATACGGTGCTAGGCTAACCACCGAGTTCTTTCACACCAAGGAGAACTAATCCTATCACAACGTTGCCTACACTTTATTAGGTACTAGGCTAAACACCTAGTTCCATTACTATGGAGGAACTACTACCCTTCACGACACAACACCTAATCTTAAGGAGATCTACTCCTTGTTACAACACCATCAAGGATATCACCACCCTTGTAAATAAACATATACTTATATGTATAACGATGCACCTCATCGATTATACGACATAGGCATTCTTCCAAAATGCTACTTGATTTTATTCTTCGGCATCCTTCACTAATGCCTTTGACACAACGCTTGGCACCCTTTACTAATGCCTTTGACACAACGCTTGGCACCCTTCACTAATGCCTTCGTCTTGACACCTATAGCATTCTTCACTAATGCTCTTGACACGAACGTTAAGCACCTTTCACTAATGCTTTCGTCTTGACACTTTCGGCATTCTTCACTAATGCCTTTAACTCAACATCTATGGAGAAATGAAGAACTATCAACAAGAGAACCTTCGTTGTCTTGTGATGAGTGTCTAAATACTCATCATTTTTGTACTGTTTAGAATGCCAAAAACATCTGAAAACACTCAGAAATGCATAAAAATGATGAAAATATCACAAACAAGTGTTTTACGTGTTTTAAATGCAAAAATATCAAAATCTGGTGAAAAACGTATCAAGTTTGCATAATTGGCAGTTTTAGTCCCCCATGTTTGAAAAATTGTCAAAAATAGTCCCTGGTCATTCCAAAACTTGTAAAATATCACAAAAGGTCCTTAGGGATTCATGAGTTGTCAAAATTAGTCCTTGAAATCAAAAATTGCAAAATTACAACTTAGGTCCCTTAACTTTGAAAAATGGCAAAAATGGTCCTTGGATATTTAAAAATGGAAAATAATCATCATTGGTCCTTGTACTAATCACATTTGGCAGGAATGGTCCTTATTATAACTTTGGAAGATTGGCAGGTTTGGTCCCTAAGTTTGGCAGATTTACAAAGATGGTCCTTGTACTTAACTAAAACCAAATGACCCCCTTTTGTATTTAGAACCCAGCCAAACCCAAAAAGAACCCCCCTGCCATGCCCTGTGACCCCCAATTTTGGACCCCCCCTATATTAATACTTAGTCAAATTCGGTCAACGCGCCAAAACCACCAACCACTGTTCATCGTCTCTACCAAGCCTGAATTCCAATACCAGTGATGGTTTTTCCACTTTTTCAACACTCCACCTCATTTATACAGCTGTTTAACAACCCCTTAACACCTCCACATCCATCCAAGACCCATTAATTGGAAAAACCTGCTCAAAGACAATTTGGCGCCAAAACTGCCATTTGGCAATTATGATGATCTGGATTAAATCAATGGCTGGATTGAGGTGGGATTTGTTCAGAGATGTCGACAAGGCCTAAAGAGATTAATAAATACAAGTTTGAAGCAATGTGAAGACTTATCTAGTGTAATTTTTAGTTTTTAATGTTGTGTTAGCTTACTTTCAAATTTCAGTGTATGTTTTAGCCTTAAAGCTTTGTATTTCAAGTTTTCCTTGTACAATAAAACTTTTGTAACCATCAATTTCAGTATCAAGTTCTATTTCTGTTTATGCAAAAATTTACTCTTGATCAAAAATTCAATAAACTCGAATGTTATTTGTAGATGTTGTTTTGGACTCTTAAGTCAACATAAGCTCCTATATAGCTTATCTAAGCTATTAGAAACTCTTTAAAACCAGTTTAGTACAAAAAACCAAAAATCACCAAAAATAAAAATAAATTAGTTAAAAATTCAAAAATCCATGGTGATTGTGAAAGAAGCTAAAGTAGGGTAAGCTTTGGATTGCCCTTGGGTTTAGTGCTTCTTGGGAAGCTATAGGATCTGTTCTCAGTCCTTGGTTCTCATTCTTTACTTGGAATCCACTTGTAAGCTCTTTTGATCCAATTTGGCATTTTACTGTTTAAGTGTTTATAAGCTTAAATTCCTGTGTCTTCATGTTCATTAGTGTTAGTTAAATATAATTAAGCAATAAAACCAGTTGTTTGTTCTTTTAAATTTGTAGTTATCAAAAAAATCTCATGTTCACAGTTATAGTAGCATAATCACCATACTTGAGTTTTATGTTGTTAATACTATTGTTTCATGTTTATTTAGTTTTACTATATGATATTATAAGCTTCTTAATCAAGTTCATGGTTTAAATGTGTTAAAATCTTTGAAAAGTGTCAAAACAGTCCCATTAAGGGGTGTTTGGATTTTCTTGATTAACTGAGTTAGAGAGTGCTCAAGTCTTTGTTCTTTGTTAATACATGTCTCACTTAGTCTAATTAGCTCTAAGAAACCACAAAATCCAGTCCTTGTAAGTGAAAAAGTCAAAATCACTTAAATGGTTAACTGTTAGGATTCATAATTAGAAACTCATCATAGTAGCTTAAAAAGTTGTTAGCATAGCTTAATCTAGTCTTAATATAACTTAATACATCTTAATCAGTCCATTGAATCAGTTAAAATCTCATAAAAGTCAAACTTTCAGTTTAATAAAAAAGTCAAAAAAGTGTTCTGTGCACCAGTGAGCCTATCACTTTCTCAAGCTCACACAGAGCTTGTTATTTAGCTTAAGACTGTGATTTTTGGTTCTTTGGAAAGCCAACCTAGCTATCTCAAGGTCCCAAGCTTAATTTTTCAATTTCCAGCTTATTTGGTAGGGCTGCACTTGGCTTTTTGTTTGTCCAAAAACACTCAGTATACACTGAGTTATACTCAGTGGTTTTTTTAGCTTTTTAATAAGCTCATTAAAAGCTCTCTAGTGGACAAAACTGTGATAACTTTAGCTTTTTGAAAAGCTGAATTGGTCAACTTGTTAGTCCAAGTGTTTATTTTTAATTTCTAGCTTATCTTAGTGCTTAAAAAGTAGCTTAAAGGTGCCTAGTAAACTAATCAGTGTCCTGTGCAAACAGTTATAATAAGTGCTTATTTAAGATTTTGCTCAGTGCTTATTTCTTAATAATTGTGCTTATTCAGTTTTCATTTTAGCTTAAAATCAGTTGTCTAGCTTATTTTCATTTACCATTTTGCTTAATTATTAGCTTATAAGCCATTTGGCTAAAATCTTGTGCTTAAATCCATTTTCTTACTTACTGTTGAGAAAATAAGCTCAAACTGAGCTTATTAGTCAATTTCATAAAAAGTTGTAGTTATAAAAAGTGCTTATTTTTAGTAGCTTAATAAGTTTTAAAAAGAAAAAGTCCAAAAATAAAATAGTTAGCAAAAAGGCAGTGCTGGGATTCGAACCCTGGCCACCCAGCTCACCACACACACACACTACCACTCGTCCTTGGGTCTTTTTCAGTTTTCCTTTGCACTATTAAATACATAAGCCTTGTTTTCATTTTAAGCTTAAACGAGCTTATTTGCTTATTTCCAGCTTATTTATAATAGCTTTTTCAACTTTTGTATTTTTCATAGATTTGTATTAGTATAAAGTATTTTATAAAAAAGTTTCAGATTTTTCTAAATAGTTTTAGTATTTTTAAACATTTAATTAGTGTAAAATAGTATTTAATTCATAATAAAAAATATAAAAGTCTAAAAAATATAAATCTTTTTTCTAAAATTTTCTTTTGTCATATACTACGTAAGAAAATTGTTTTTACACTTGTAGGACTTTTATTTCATAAATTTTACGTTTTTGCTTGCGCACTCGCGTAATTTTTATAAATAACGTACGTTTTCATTTTAAGTTACGTTTTTAGATAATTTAAGTTTACGTTTTAGTTAAAATAGTTTATTTAAGTTATTTTGTTTTATAAAATCACAAAAACATCATTGTAAAAATAGTGATAGCGTTTATTTAATATATTATAACTTTTTAATTTTCTTTAATTTGCATTTAAGCCCCTGTAATTTACAAACTTTTCTTTAGGTATAATTATCCATCAAAATCCTTACTGATCACTATCCTTAGTGATTATTCGACATCTGTCTGTATTAAACACCAATTCATCCTCCGTGGGACTTAACGACCCAGGAATCCACTATATTCCTCTGATCTTAATTGCATTTTGTGTTTGAACTGTTTTAAGTTTCTTACAGTTAGCCATTCACAAGTGGCTAGCTTGTGTGAGATAACTTGACTGTTTAGCACGAACCATCTTGATGATGACGAAGCATGACAACTCATGGACTTGAGTTTGCACGTCTTCAAGAAGTGGTGATCTCTCCTTTAAGAGGAACCTAGAAGATCACACAAAAACAAAAGACAAACTACATAGATCACTTGGATCTGAGGTTAGAGGGTTAGAATACTTGAGGGAAGTATGTGTGTAAAGTGATCAATAGAAAGGAAGAAATGGCTCTCTATTTATAGAGAAAATTCTCTACTGTTCCCCGGATCCCACAGATCCCTTCCACTTGGGATCCGTCTAGCACAAAGCCAGGGATCCGTGGAACGCTCCTCTTTGCCCATAGGTATTTTTGGTTATGGGTCATAGGTCATGGGTTATGGGTTGATCCATGGTTTTCTTTCTAGATACAATGAACTTGGTTAAGTGGTATATATAAAACCATGGGTTATGGGTCAATACCATTTGCTAGTTTTTTTACCCATTTTAGTATTTACATGTTTTTACCCATTTTAGTATATACATGTTTTTTACCCATTTTAGTATACTTAGCTTAAGTATATGTTAACCCAATATGTAAACACTAGTTGTTGTACATATGTATTTAAATCATAAAATCACTTATACTTGTTTTAGTGTTTTATGTGAAAACGTAAGTGTGTTAGGAAACTATTAACTCAAACTATTTACGTATTCTATTTGTTTCATTAAAATGATTTTACGTTTGTTATCGACAAAACATTAGAAGATCGTAAAATATAAATAGATGTTTTTACGGCTTATTTGTATTAACAATCTCTCCCTTTTTGTTGATGAGAAAACATAAAATTATTTTAAGGAAAAGCTAAAATTCGTAAAAGTTTGAATTTGTAGTTTTTACTTTCTTCTCTCTCTTTTTGTCGAAACAAAAAGTGTTAAAAGAAACTAACACAATTTTTATAAGAAAAGTTATATAAAAATGTAAAGAGAGCAAGTGACGGGAATGGTATTCGTCTTAACTCCCCCTTGACGAGTTCATCCCTTTGAAAGGGCGTCAAGGACATGACGTAAAATAAACTAATTGTGCAATTAAGTTTGCAAATGGTTCGTCTAAGTGACGAAAACGTGCTCCCCCTTGAAGATTGCAAAGATGCAATGGGGTATCATGAAGTATAATCCAAAAACGGATTAATGTTGCAAATGTTTTGCAAATATCATTTGACACAAAGCTCCCCCTAGCTTTATGGTGTCAAAATCTTCATGTGTTAATTTGAAAATCTACAAAGTAAAGGTTAGAAAACAAGAATATAATGCATAATTTCCTGCAAGAAAGACTCAGGTTAGTAGAAATTGTGCTTCTGATCCACGGATCCCACGGTTCCTTTTTTGGAGGGATCCGTCTAGGCATTATGAAGGGATCCGGCTGTCTGTTGACAGTTTCTTCAGCAATGAAGATGTGTCAAACAATGCTACTATGAGGATAATATATATATGAGAAATACAAAGCAAAACGCACAAAACATAGCAAATAAGTGTTCATTCAATAAAACAAGAGATAACCAACCAAATCTCTAAAACTAAGAGAATGAACTAGGACATACAAGTACCACTAAATACTAACTAGATACTAGACTTAAAATGCTACAATGTGCTTGAGTCTAGGGATGAGTGGACTTGTTGATTTGATCCAACTTTGCAAGAAGACGATTAAACATGAAATGTATCTCATTTCATACTTGTTGAACAAGTCCTTGAGTGTTTAGACAATTTGAACAATTATTGTCTTGGTTTGGACCCGGAGGGAAATGGATACTTTTAGGAGGCTCTATGTATGCTTGTGGGTCTTCATTTTGAGAAGTAGGAAGAGGTTCTAAAAATGAGGGTGGTAATGGAACTTCTTCCATATGATCAAGGTTATTCCTTGTCTCCCATGATGGGCTAGTTGGTGTTGTGGGTGGTTCCCTATTCAATGAAAAGGATGGTGAATGGGAGGTTCTTGGTGGTGAGTGATCTAACGAGTAGATTTTCGGGTGACGAAGAGGCTCATTCAAGGATTGTAGTCCATGCTTAATGAATGATGGTTTTGATGGCTTGCTAGAACTAGCCATGTTTGGTTTTGAACTAGATGACCCTTTTTCTAGTCCGAAAGGTTTGATACTAATCCTTGCGGTTCTCTTAGCCTTTGGATGGGTTTGATGAGGTGAGATTCTAGCTTCTTTATCTCTAATGGGAGATGTTTCGGTAGATGAGATTTCATGGATCATTTGACCTTTTCTCTTGGATGATCCTATGGTAGAAGAGTTTTTGCTACTAGCCTTAGTCATAGTGATGATGGTGCTTGTAAGAGCTTCTTTAGTTGCTGATTTTTGAGATGTGATTTGAGAGTGGTGACTTAATCCTAAGGTTGTTTGGTTTATAAAGGATAATTTGAATTAAGAAATTAAATCCTTGGCCACTTAGAGGACTAAGCATGCTCTTGAGGTTTTGATCAGCTCTAGGAGGGTAATTAATGAATGCTAAAAGTGGTTTAGAGAACCAAAAGGTAACTTGAATTTGAATAAGGAGGCTGATTTATTCTTTCTGCATGTACGGATCCTGCGGATCCCTCTCAGCAGGGATCCGCCTGGTTATAGACCAGGGATCCGGCTATCAGACAGGATTTAGTTGAAGTCATTATGCTTTTGTAAGGTTTATCATTAATGGATTTCGAGGTTTTGACTTAATTTTGAAGTCTTTAGCTGTTGGATATCTCAAATCCTCAACCATAACAAGTGATGGTGCTTAATGATGGTTTTGGCCAAGAACATTGACCTTGGGTAGTCAAACCATAGTTTAACAAGGATTCCATTTAATTTGATGTGGAGAAATGGTGATAACAAGTCCTAGAAGTTAGATGATGTCCTAAGAGTAATTTACTAAAATCTTAAAAAATACAAAGAAATCAAAAACTAATTTTTGAGCCTAATTATTAGTCTAAGATGATTGAGTTTAATTTGCTAAAATTGAAAGGTAGACCTAGGTAAGTGCTATCAAACATGATAGATAATGTGTGAGTGTTAGAGCCGAATTATGGTGAGTTTTGGCTAGTTGATAAATCAAAAAATATTTAGAAAATATATGCTAGATAAGTCATGGATGAGTGTGAGGTTTGCAACTATTTGAGAAAGACTTAGTTGGCTCTAGTATCTTATGTTTAACTTGTTTGAGGTGATATAGTAGACTGTTTTGATGTACCTAAATCTGTATTGTGTATCAGATATCACGGATCCCGCGGTTCCCTTATGGGAGGGATCCTTGATCCGCGCAAAACCGTCAAGTTTTCTCACGCAAACCGGTCACTTGTGAATGGCCGACCGTAAGAAACTTAAAACGGCTTAAGCACGAACTCAATGAAGATCTGGGGAGTATAGTGTTTCCCCGGGTCGTTATGTCCCAGCGAGCTATGCAATGGATCACCAAACGTATAGTGATCGAGGAATTTGAATAGAAAAAGGGATCTGATTTATTATAACTACAGAAAAAGTCTATAAATTACAACGGCTTAAATGCAAATTAAAGGAAAAAGATAAAAAATATTAAATAAACGCTATCACTATTTGCAAAATGATGTTTTTGATTTTATGTTTTTATAAAACTGAATTAAAAACTACGTAACGTACAACTGAAAATGTGAAACTTACACAATATTAATCCTAAAAATATGAAAATGATATTTTTACAATCCTAATGATAAAAGAAAATTTATAGAAAAAGAAAATTATTTTTACAACTATTTAATTAATTATTATTAATTAAAAACTATTTTTAACTATTAAATAATAGCCTAAAATACAAGAAAATATGAAACAAAGCTAGAAAAATAAAATTTTGACTTAGAAAAATCTAAAATAACAAAATAGAATTTTCAAAACTATTTTTGTATTTTTCTGATTATTTTTGGATTTTCTAGGAATTAAAAACTATTTAAAACTAATTAAATTACTTAAAAATACAAATTTAACTAAGAAAAATATGGAAAAATATTTTTTTGGCTTTTTATATATATCTTAACTTAAGAAAAATGAAAAATTATTTTTTTGAAACTTTTCTTAATTTTTTGTATTTAATGCTAATTAAAAATGCTAAAAATTGATTTGAATTCAGAAAAATAGCAAACAAGCTTGGAAAAATCTGAAAATTTTCAGGAAAACTCTAAAATATTATGAGAAATCTAGGAAAAATGGAAAAACAAGGGCTTGTTTGGAGGAAATTGAAACTGCTATTGCAAGTGCTTGTGAATAAGCACTTGAATAAGCCAAAGGGACACAACAAGCCACCAACTGAAAACAGGAACTTGGATAAGCTAAAAGAACCTAAATGCAACAGATCTCAACAAGCCTAAACCACTGATTTGCAATTACAACAGATTTGGATGATTTGAGTATTTGTGCCAAACACAGGTTTAGGGAACCAAGTTTGAGCTTATGCACAAGCTTCAAAATAAGCTGAATATGAAAACCAGAAATTGGAACTTGGAGAAGACCTGGCCAAGAACCTTAAAACCAAAAACTAGACCTAGGTGAGCTCTATAGAGCTCTGTGCAAGGGCTGCAAGGTCTGCACAAAACCTGTGCAGCTCAGTGCCCTGCACAGGGCATATAAGCCCTAATTGACAAGCCAGTATGAGGCTTAAGAAAAATTCACAAAATTATACAAAAATGGGGATAAGAAAATAGACCTACTGAAGATTTTAAAACCATAAGTTTCACTAAGATTGACTCAGAAATGAGTCCAAGAAAATTCAACTCAGTTGAGTGAAAACTGAGAATTTCAATATTTTGACTTTTTGACAAAACTGAAAAGTTGACTTAATGGAACTTTGCAATCAATTTAAGAACTGAATGTAATATATTATGATGAAATGAAGCTTCTGCAAGCTTTGTCTATGAATTTTACACACAAAACAAGATTTTGATTTTATAAAACCTTAACAGTTAAAGAATTAAAGACATATTAGATGGATTTTGACTTTTGAGAGTGTACAAGCACAAAACTATGACAGTTATAAGTTCAAATGGATTCAACAAGCATGAACCAACAGAGTTATCCACTGCATACACCTAAAAGACAGATTAAAGAGCAAATCCAAACACACCTTATACTACTGTTTTGCAAACAAAATTAACCTAAACACTGAACCAACTAACATTAATGATCAAACTAAGTCTATATATCCTAAATACAGCTTAATTAACAAATAAAAATCAACCAAGACCACAAGAACAGATTTTACAATGAAACTTGGAATTAACTTACAAATGTCCTAGCCACTGTGGCTTGAATTCAGTGACCAATGAACCAACTATCCTAAGTATATCAACCCAGATCACACAATTTCAACCCATTTCCATGCTGCATCAACCCATGTCCATTTCTGAATCCAAATTTGACCCATTTTGACTTTCTTTGACCAAGTACCAAAATTGCTAGAAACTTGAACTTAAGCTTACAAAAAGCTATGAAAAGCTTGTTTAAGCTTGTTTTAACTTAAAAGTAAGCTATTAAGAGCCTGGACATAGGAATTGAAAACTGAAATTTTCAACAGTGACTCAAGATTATGAAACTTAAGTAAACATGGAAATTGATGATTAAAAATAAAGTACACTGATAATATTACTTGAGATTGATACAAGAAAACAAAAGATTACATCTAATACACTTAACTACAACTTTAATGTTAAAAACGACATTAATGAAATTTTAAAAAACTAAAAACTGCCTCTCTTGCTTCTTCTTGCATCCTTTTTATACCCAAAACACTTCTCTCTCTTCTCTGAACATATCCCAACTGCTTTAAGGGCCATTGGATGAGTGGAAATGATCTTGGCCACTTGATTGGTTTTTGGCGAGAAAAGGCATTTTGACAGTGGGGAGAGGTTGAGTGTTAGGAGGGGATGTAATTATGGTTTCTTGGATGTTTGGTGTGGGTGGAGTGATAAGGTGGAAAAGCTGTGAGCTGGGGGGATGGTGTCTGAGTTGCAGGCATGGCAGGAGTAGGGGATGATAATGGGAGGGAAACCCGTGAGGGGGTTTGACCTCATTTGACCAGTGGTTAAATATTATAAAGTGAAGGGGTCAAAAATGGTAAGGGTCCAAAGGCCATGGCAGGGGGTCACTTGGGTAGGCAGGGTCCAAAATGGTTATGACTTGGTCCAAAGGTTTAGGTTTAAGGATTTAAGACAAGGACCTTTGTGCAATTTCTGGAATTGTAAGGACCAAAACAGCCAAATCAACAAAGTTGTTCCAAGGGCTGAAATTGACAAGTTTCAATAGTACAAGGACCAAAGCTGACATTTTCAAATTTTCCAGGGACCATTTTTGCCAATTTTTAAACTTGGAGGACCAAACTTGTAATTTCTCAAAACTTTTGATATTTTTCACCAAAGGACTAAGTTTGACAACTTATGATTTTAAAAGGACCTTTGGTGATTTTACTTTTGAAATTATGTGGTCAGGGACTATTTCTGACAATTTTTGAAACTTGGGGGACTGAAACTGCCAATTATGCAAATTTAGCTCATTTTTCATCTGATTTTAAACATTTTGCATCTGAAACATATAAAATGCAATTTTGGAATATTTTCAGTATTTTGATGCATTTCTGAGCATTTTTAAACGTTTTGCAGTTCAGATTGACCCAAAAATGATGAGTATTTACACACTCATCAATCCTGCTAGTTCAAAATCTGGGATCGGCCAACTGTAGATCAGAGAGCTATCAGGAAATGTGCAACTTTGCACTTTATACTAAATGATTTTCCTAGTTGTTTCTATGAGGACTAAATGCAATAACACAACTAATATAATGTATATCAAAGTAGGAAGAGCTAGAATTCCTAGAAAGAGTGACGACGACCACTCAAGGGGTCGTAAAATCTCATTATTCAAACACCTAAGTTAGGATTGTTTTAGAGCCAAGATATGGCAATACCTACATACTACGAGCATAGTTTAAGGTGTTTACAAACCATTGTTTGAAATTGTTCATCATACATTAGAGTCCTAAGACCTTACCTTTCTTTTCCTCCTTCACTTCTTTACCCGTCCTCCACTTTTTATCAAACTATCTTCACTTCTTCTTCCTCAAGAAATTGGCGAAGCATTTGAAGATTCCCTTGGTTTGTTGCCATTCGGGTGATTCATTAGGGATGTTTGGAAATTGTTTAATGTAGTCCAAGGGGTCAAGATCGATATTTTCAAGTGGGTTGCTACTACTCCCTTCACCTTCTCCTTGCCTCTCCCTTTCATCCGAGGAATCCGTGGGTGGGTGTGGCCTCTTGCCTTCCACCATAAACCTTGTTGTTCTACCCTCGGTTAATGGTACCATAACCTTATTGCAAAAGCTATGATCCAAGGATTGTGGGGAAGAGTCTAATGCAAGATGAATTTGGCAAGACGGGTTAGAAGCATTGCATACGGAAGTACCATCTTGTCCATGTTTCTTACACTTGCCATTCTCTTGACCATGTAGTAGGCAATGTTGAAGAGAGTCTCGGTCACAAGACAATAGATCATGAAGCTTAGACATGCGTTGGGGTGATCCTTGTTTCCTACTAGACACACCACATTCTCCCTTATCACATCTTCCCATTTTCTATACAACGCGTACATCTTCGAGAGCTCCATTTGGAAAGGATCCCTATAGATCACTTTCGACTTCCTAGTAACCCTTGATGGGGATGCTCTTGGCATAAACACGGTGTCCCTTACCATGGTTGCTTTCAGAATTGTTGCGTGATAAATGTCGTGATGATCACCCATAGATTGTATCTCCTTCAACGACCACTCATTAGAATACATGCAAACACCAGCATATCTAACCCCTAGAATTCTTCCAAACTCCTCAAGTGAAAGAGTGTACTCATGTCCATTTATGGTGAATTCAATTGAGATTGACCCATCATCATTTCTAATTATACCCATAGTCTTGTAGAACTCAAGCACAAAGACCGGGTAAATTTGCTCGTTTATATCCAATAAACAATCAAACCCAATATTTCCAAATACTTCCCTCATGTCGGTATTTGGAAGAAATGATGAATCAACGACTCTACCTTCATGAAAGAGTCTCCTTTCAAGCAACTTAAAGGCTTTCCTATCGTCCGGACTTAATCCATTTTTCCTATGGTACATGGGTATGTAGTGGGCAGTGTCTTGGTAATCTTGTTGCTTGTTGCTTGGCATGATGTTCCTAAACAATACAATCACAATGTGGTGTTAATGGTGAATAGTAACCTAGAGGGTTTGATCATAATTTTGCTCTCATCATCTTTGTTGAGTTCAAGAAATGTGTTTAATTTGTATTAAGAATGTTAATTCTTTGATTTAGATTATCTTAGAAAACAATGTAGTGACAAATTATGATAAACCCATTTGAACCCAACTCTTAAAGATGAAGAAATTGTAATCTTAGAAATCAAGGAATTAACTTAACAATGTAGTGAAGATTGTACTTACACAAGTGATTGTTAAACTTGAGAGGAATGATCAAATTGCTCCTATGAACAGTACCTGGGTTTTTGTTCGTGAGTCTTTGAGGTGAGTAATATTGTGGAACATCCACAGTACTCATTCTTGAACATATACTGTCTTCTTTTGCACGGATCCCGCAGATCCCTCTCATATGGGATCCGGCTAGTATAAACTTAGGAATCCGGCATGACAGCAAAAGTCAGCTCAAACATTCCTTGATAACTTTAGTTTGGGAGTTCTGAAAGCGCCTAGTGTTTTGATCTTAAGGTTCTAAAACTTTGTGGTTTGAGGTTTTGACGATTTAATACTATTCCTATTGTACGAAGTTCCCTTTTTAAGAATCAGGTTTAATTCTTGAGAGAAGCTTTTCAAATATTATAATAAAATCCCATTTTTTCATAATATAAGAAGTTTCACATGGATATTTATTGACATAGATGAAGTGTCAATAAATCCTTTTTGATGAATAATGATTGAGGTTATCGAATAACCAAGATATTATTATTACGAGTTGGTAATGTAGTCTATACAAATAAGTCGAAGAATATTATTTAGATGATGACTATAATATGAATAACTACTAGAATGATTACTAATAAATTATGCAACTAAGATTTTAATAATAACAATAAAGGTAAGTAATTAAAGATCATACCTTTGCTAAATATTCTTTGTAAGAAAAGAAGTATTTAGATGTTTTGTGATCTTCTTAGAATCTCCAGATTTATGTTGTAAGAATACTAAACATTCTTTTTGAGAAAAGAAATATTTAGATAAATTCTTTATGATCTTCTTGGTAACTCCAAATCCAAGTATGGATAATGCTTAAGAAAAAAAAAATGTTAGAGCATTCTATCATTGTCCAACAATAAACAATATAATGATTTTTAAAATATGACAAAAATAATCCTTCTTTGTAGTTTTCAAACATACATGGATCGTATCAAGTTTTTAAAGCACAACATACTCTAAGAAACTTGGTAACGAAGCTCTGATGCCAATTGTGGTAAACTAGAAGGGGGGGTTGAATAGTTTTACCAATTTAAAACTTCCTTATAAATATTTAGATCGAATTATGTCAATCTATTTGATTGTTTATGTTGGACGTTGATAGATAGATATATAAACGTGTAATGAAATATAAAGAGTAAGAAGCACATCACCACGACACAAGTTATTTATAGTGGTTCGGCTACAAGGACACCTTCCTTGCCCTACTCCACTCCCCGAGTCACCTACTCGAGAGTTCGTAAGCACTACACCAACTCCTTATGGCGGAGAAGCCTTCACAACGTCGCTTAACCTTTTTCCTGTACAAAGCTAAATACCGAGTTCTTTCACACCAAGGCGAACCACACCTAACACAACGTCGCCCACCCTTTATACGATGCTAGGCTAACCACCGAGTTCCTTCACACCAAGGAGAACTAATCCTATCACAACGTCGCCTACCCTTTATTAGGTACTAGGCTAAGCACCTAGTTCCATTACTATGGAGGAACTACTACCCTTCACGACACAACACCTATTCTCAAAGAGATCTACTCCTTGTTACAACACCATCAAGGATATCACCATCCTTGTAAATAAACAAATACTTATATGTATAACGATGCACCTCATCGATTATACGACCTAGGCATTCTTCCCAAATGCTACTTGATTTGATTCTTCGGCATCCTTCACTAATGCCTTTGACACAACGCTTGGCACCCTTCACTAATACCTTCGTCTTGACACCTATAGCATTCTTCACTAATGCTCTTGACATGAACGATAAGCACCTTTCACTAATGCTTTCGTCTTGACACTTTCGGCATCCTTCACTAATGCCTTTAACTCAACATCTATGGAGAAAGGAAGAACTATCAACAAGAGAACCTTCGTTGTCTTGATGATGACGAAGCATGACAACTCATGGACTTGAGTTTGCACGTCTTCAAGAAGTGGTGATCTCTCCTTTAAGAGGAACCTAGAAGATCACACAAAAACAAAAGACAAACTACATAGATCACTTGGATATGAGGTTAGAGGGTTAGAATACTTAGGGGAAGTATGTGTGTAAAGTGATCAATAGAAAGGAAGAAATGGCTCTCTATTTATAGAGAAAATTCTCTACTGTTCCCCGGATCCCACGGATCCCTTCCACTGGGGATCCGGCTAGCACAAAGCCAGGGATCCGTGGAACGCTCCAATTTGCCCATGGGTATTTTTGGTTATTGCTCATGGGTCATGGGTTATGGGTTGATCCATGGTTTTCTTTCTAGATACAATGAACTTGGTTAAGTGGTATATATAAAACCATGGGTTATGGGTCAATATCATTTGCTAGTTTTTTACCCATTTTAGTATTTACATGTTTTTACCCATTTTAGTATATACATGTTTTTTTACCCATTTTAGTATACTTAGCTTAAGTATATATTAACCCAATATGTAAACACTAGTTGTTGTACATATGTATTTAAATCATAAAATCACTTATACTTGTTTTAGTGTTTTATGTGAAAACGTAAGTGTGTTAGGAAACTATTAACTCAAACTATTTACGTATTCTATTTATTTCATTAAAATGATTTTACGTTTGTTATCGACAAAACATTAGAAGATCATAAAATTTAAATAGACGTTTCTACGGCTTATTTGTATTAACATAAACTTCCGCCTCCCTTTTACTGTGATTATCACAGTAAAAATCATTTCCGCCATTGTTAAAAAACTCAAACTATCAACCAAGAAACCCAGAAAATTTTCAAATGTAATAGCGCGTGCGCATTCATAACCTCAGCATGGTTCTTGGTTTAAGTGACTTCGCATCTGATATAACCGAGGACGATATTCGTGAATTCACTTCAGATTATTATATCTCGCTCGCGCTGCATCCGGTAGTTCCAGATGCGCAGGCATCGATAGCGGATTTCCCCGAAGGGAAAGTAGGGGTATACACGCGTTTTTTCGAATTTGCGAATCAACGTGTGCCCATCTCCTTATTCTTGTGCGACGTATTAAATTACTATCGCCTACACATATCCCAACTGCACTGTATAGGTGCAGCAAAAATAACAAACTTCAAGGTTAATTGCCGTTTGTTGGCGATTAACCCCACTATCTATCTCTTCCGGGCGTTTTACCATACGACGTGGTCAAACGGGTGGGTTTCATTTGCTAAGCGCGCAAGACGGCTGCAATGTTACACTAAGAAACTAGACGCGCTTAGGAATTGGAGAGAGAAATTTTTCTGGTGGATAAGGCGTTGTTCCCCTATGACTTCGGCTTCTATACCCAGGGTTCGCTACCGAAGGATGAGCGCCCCCTCCCTGAAACATATAGCGCGGATGATGTGGAAACGATAAACGC
Organism: Chrysanthemum seticuspe; assembly: GCA_019973895.1. Lineage (NCBI taxonomy): Eukaryota > Viridiplantae > Streptophyta > Magnoliopsida > Asterales > Asteraceae > Chrysanthemum > Chrysanthemum seticuspe. Next base: position 239,317,374 of record BPTQ01000003.1, on the reverse strand, counting down.
TAATCGTATTCCCATCAATTCCTATCCGGAGGAATTTTTAGTGCACATGGGCATCAGTCGCAACTATTTCGATAGTCCTGACGAGGTGCCAACCTTCCTAGACGCGGATGACCATGGTGGGTGCTCGTCCTTCCTACTCCTTTGCTTTATTAGTGTGAGCCTTTCTTTTTACCTTTGTATTTTATATAACTCTTGTATTTGTTTGTTTCTTGTTGCGCAGAGATGGATTTGTTCAGCGTTGTCCATTTGGCAAAGCCCCGCCAAGTTACTGTGGGAGTGCGCCCTCTGAGAGAAGGGGAAGTCCCCATTTTGGATACTACCGCAGGGCGCACCCTGGAAATGAACCTGGGTGGTTCACCCATTATGCTGGAGGCGACCCCTCTACAAACCGTGCCTAGCCCTAGGGTACCTTCCCCTTTAGTGGAGCCGTTACACACAGATGTAGCGGAGAGCATGGAAGACCTCGATGCAGAGACAAAGGAGGCAAGCCAAGGGCTAAAGCGCAAGAGAGCGCTTGGTGGTGACGACGCAAGCTCTTCCAGGAAAAAACGTCCTGTCTTTCTTGACGTGGAGTCATCATCAGACGATGCTTCGCCCCCTCCCCCTGCTCAAATGAGACTGCTCCCCCCAAGTAAGTATTGTCGCCAAATCTCTTATCTCATTTTCTGGGTGTGTTATTAATTCATTTCTCTTTGCGTGCAGTATTGAAGCCATTGGGTTTACTTCTGAGCATTCTGTGGAGTCGCATCCCAAGGTGAGTCCTATGCACACTGACCCTCCTATTCCCGAGAGCCAAAGCGCCAATCCATTGGCAGCTGGGGATGTGCCAATGGACCAACTTGTTGAGGAGCTTAGTTTGGCTGCTGCGCACCAGGCTTCATTGGTCGCGCAGCTAAAGTCGAGGTATGTTGGGGAGAGTAGCCAGAGCACGCAGAAGGATGAACAGATTGCGTTGCTAGAGGCACGTTTGGCTAGTGCCCAGGCTGAGGTAGAGGCGGCGAGCTCTTATTCCCAGAAGCTTGCTGAGGAAAAGATTACGTTGCTGACCCAAGTGAGCCAGGAGCGTGCCGCATTAGAAGAGTACAAGGCTTCTTGCATCTGGGCTTTTAATCATTTTGAGAAGGGGAAGGAAGAGCACTTCTCTCGGTTGGGAATGTTTCGTGAAGCTGTGGATGGAATGCTGAAGGAGCAGGAGATGAAGCTGCGCAAGCTCAGTATTGAGTATGAAGAGGAGCTATATCCCCAGCTTGTTTTCTCCATTGCTGAGCACAGGTGGCTCATTAGCCATGGTTTGCGCCTTGCTGCGCTCACTACTTTGGAGTCCCGAGAGGTAGCCGACACCTTCGGGGGTGTTGTTCAGTGCGCGCTGGCGCGTGGCAAGGCTGAGGCGATAAAGGAACTTCACGAGGGTGGCCTTCTGAAAGTGCCTGCCGCCCAGGTGCCTGGTTATAATGATCACGCTTATGATGATCTCGTTGCTGCAATGGAAAAGATGAAGATATTAGAGCTTCCTCATACTGCCTAACTGGAGCGTGACCAGGACTATCCCATAGGCTTGATTATGGAGGGGTTGACTTTGGCTTGCCACAGTGCTGATGGTGCAGAGGCACAACCGGACTATTTTTTGAAGCCTGATGAGTCATAGCTGCAGGTGCCCATTTTTGCTCGCCCCCACGACATCTTGAACCCTTTCGCACTTGAGAAGGTAATTCCTTTGAAGGATTCCTTAGAAGCTCATGCTACGAGGCTTGCAAAGAAGAAGGGTTTTAAGGGAAAGGCCATTCTGTGTGGTCATGGCGCAGCTCATCATCCTAGATTTGACAGGGTACCTGTTAGTGTTGCTACGGTATCACGGCAAGATTCTGATTTGTTGAAGAAGCTAAAAGAGGCTGGGGACGCTGCAAGCCATGTGGAGAGCCCATCTCTTAGGCGTTGTAGTAGTATGTAGGTTATATCTTCTTTGTAAATATCCTTTTGTAAGAACTCGTTGTCCTAAATAAAATTTTCCTTTTGTTGAATGCGTGTTGATGTGGTTGCGACTTATAATGTTTGTACTCAGTTATCTGTCTTTGCATAAAAAACGTACTTGTTGTCTAAGTATCCAACTGTTACATAAGCGCGAAGAATATATGGAGTCCATAATCATGTATGAAAGTCATGACCTATCGTACTTGAAACATAGTGTCTAAGTACTTGTATCATAATCGTGTATGGTGTGATATGCAGCGTACTGTAAATATCATATCAAGGAGTCAAGAGTCTTGATTCTTAGTTTGTTAAACGCGCACAGTATGCATTGTTGCGCATCCATCGTGGAATGCGCATTGAACTTATTCCAACGTCTTGAAAATAAGGTGTTTAACAAGGATGCATGATCCAATGTTGATGGGTTTGCAACCCTCTTACTCAACGAGTTATTTAGTAGGTTTACTCATCCTTTGCACCATCGTGGGTTTAGTAAGTGCATGCACGCCATGTAGGCAAAAGATAATATAACAATAATGTTGAAACATTGATCTGCGCAAAACCGTCAAGTCTAAACAGACTTAAAACAGTTTAAACACAAATACAATTAAGATCAGAGAATACAGGGGATTCCCGGGTCGTTAAGTCCCAAGGAGACTCAATGGTGTGCAAACACTGATTCAGACGGTAGAATGATCACTAAGGATAGCGATCAGTAAGGATTTGGATTGAATATTACACTACAGAAAAAGTTAATAAACAACAGCGACTTAAATGCAAATTAAGAAGATTAAAAAGATAAAAGATATTAAATAAACGCTATCACTATATTTAAAGTGATGAACGTTTAAAACCTAAAACTAAAAACTTACGTTTAAATTAAAAATACGTAAACGTACAAAATAAAAAGTGAAACTTATACAATATAGATCCTAAAAATATGAAAAATACATTTTTACAATCCTAATGATAAAAGAAAATTTATAGAAAAAGAAAATTATTTTTAACACTATTCATGTAATTATTATTAATTAAAAACTAATTTAAACTATTTAATAATACTCTAAAATAAAAGAAAATATGAAAAATGACTAGAAAAATAAATTTAAGACTTAGAAAAATCTAAAATATGATAAAACTAATTTTAAAACTGAAAATATATTTTTTAGACTTTTTATGTATTTATTACTAATTTAAAACTATTTAAAACTAATTTAAATTATTAAAAATACCAAATAAAAGGAGAAAAATAGGGAAAAATACTTTTTAAGCCTTTTACATTTATCTAAACTTAAGAAAAATGAAAAATTATTTTTTTGAGACTTTTCTTAATTATTTGTATTTAAAGCTAATTAAAAAGGATTAAAAACTAAATTAAATTAAGAAAAATAGTAAATAAGCTAGGAAAAATCTGAAAAATTCAAGATAACTCTAAAATAAAACTAGGAAGCTAGGAAAAATGGAAAAACATGGGCTTGCTTGGAGGATTAAACAACTGATATGGAAGGTGCTAAAAAATAAGCACTTTGATAAGCTAAAACAACACCAAAAGGTACCAACTGTTAACAGGAACTAGATTAAGCTAAAACAACCAAAATTCAACAAGAAACCACAAGCTTAGACCTCTGATTAGCAAGATGCAAAGATTTGGAGATTATGAGATTATAAGCTAAAACAGTGAGAATGGTGCCAAGTTGCAGTCTCAAATAAAGCACTCAAATAAGCTAAACACTAAAAACCAATTACTAAGACTTAGACTAGACCTGGGTAACTGCTTATAACCAAAAGACCAAACCTTCAAAAGCTTTTACAAGCTCTGTACAAGGTTGCTCAAAAGCTGAGCAATCACTCAGTATTAACTGAGTGATGTGCAGGGCAACAGAGGCCTGTTTTGGGCTTATGCACAAGCTTGTCCAGAAAGCTTGAACTAAAAACAGATACTAGGCCTTAAAGATCACCAAGAATACTACAAGTTGACCAAATTTGAGACCTTAACTAGTTAAAATGAACACTATGCTATTGCTACAAGATCTGTAAAAAACTGACTTTGGACTACTTTGACTTTTAATGACAGATGAGATGTTTGACTAAAATGAAGTTTGAAGCTAATTTATATACTGATAATGATGAAATATGATAAAATGAAACTAAAGCAAGCAAGATTTATGGATTTGAAACACAAAATAAGATTTTGACTTATTAAAACTCCAACAGCTAGCTGCTGAGACAGGTACAAAGAGATATTGACTTTTGTGATGTTGCAGACCTAAACCAGGACTCAAATGAGTAAATTAGGACTAACCAAGCATGAAACAACAAAAGCCAATTACTGGACAGGCCTATGGCACAGATTTAATACCACATCCAAACACCCTCTTAAAACTGAAATGCAATCTTAAACTAAAAAGAGAACTGAACCAGCAAAAACCATTGATCCAACTGAGCTTATATGATCTAATTACAACTAATCAAACAAGTAAAAACAGATTATCACTTACAGATACCAATATCAACAAAATATGTAAAATTACTTGAAATTGAAAATGAGTAACCTTACTCATTTGTGTCCAGCTAGTTGCAAGATAGAACCAAACACATAACTACCCTATGCTACTCTAATCCAACCCATTTATCATCACTGCAACACCCATTACCAACTTCCATTCCCATTTAAGCTCCTGTTGACTTTTGTTGACCAACATGCAAAACTACTTGGAATTGATTTTTTAGCTTATAAAAAGATTTGAATAGCTTAAATAAACTAGATTCAGTTTAAACTTAAGCTTCTAGGAGCTTATGAATGAGAGTAGCAGAATGAGGTTTTTAATAGTAACAAAAAATATAACTTTTAGCCAAACTTGAGAATTGATTATTAAAACTGATTACAAAGATAAAGAAGCTTAATTGTGTTACATAAAAGATGAGATTACAACATTTGAACTTAAAACTAAAACACTAAATTAAAAACGACATTAAGCAAAAATAATGTAAAACTACTACTCTCAAACTGCTTCTTTCTTCATTCTTTTATACTCCACTTGGTTCTCTCTCACCTTCTGATCAAATCCCACCTATATTTTAGGCCCTTGGATCACTAGAATTCATCTTGGCCATCTATTCATTTTTGGCGGGAAAGAGTTATTTGACAGTAGAGATGCATTAAATGCACTTGGGTAGGTAGGAGAGGAGGGGGGAGACAAAGGGTGGTGTAGGGAGGCAAAGAGGTGGCTGGAGGAGGGGGGTTGCAGGCTACTTTGTCGGGGAAGACAAGTAGGGGGCGGGGTGTTTGTTTAAACTGTGGGTTTGGGTCGGGTCATGGGTATACTGGACTGGGTAAACAGATTTGGGCCAAGGGATTATGTTGGGCTTGGGGTTTAATTAGGGTCCGGCTTGGTTTGTTGAAATAATAACATAGGGACCAAAATTGAAACTTCTGAATTTCCAGGGACCAAACATGTAATTTATGAAGATGTAGTCAAGGGACTGTTTTGCCAAACTTAATAGTCCAAGGTTTAGTTTTGACACTTTTGAAAATTCCCAAGGACTAGTTTTGAACATTTTGGATTTTCAGGGACTAAATTGTAATTTTCTCAAAACTTTTAGGTTTTCCACCAAAGGACTAAATATGACAATTTATGATTTTAAAAAGACCTTTGATGACTTTTCTTTTGAAATTTTGACTCAGGGACTATTTTTGGCAATTTTTGAAAGTTGGGGGACTAAAACTGCAATTTTTGCAAATTTGATATGTTTTTCATCTGATTTTGATATTTTTGCATTTAAAACACATAAAACACTGATTTGTGGTATTTTGATCATTTTGATGTGTTTCTGAGTGTTTTCAGATGATTTTGCAGTCTAAATGGTATAAAAATGATGAGTATTTAGAGACTCATCAAACATAAATATTATGTAAATAACAAATGGAAATGTGTCGCGGAGTTAGCTAGAAACCGCGATGTTTTATTAATACTTGCAAGTTTTTGTAAAAAGAAAAAAGACATTTGCCTAAGTAAAACAGAATGTAAATACACGGATATTTATTGAGCACTATACTAAAGTGCGAGAGTATCCGTGTGCTGGGTCGTAGCCGTTCCTAGAGATAGCATCGTTTGAGATTGCAGATGTTCCATGTGCGTGGTAGCTCGCGACCATCCATGTCACGCAGCTTGTACGCGCCTTTTCTTAATGCTTCAATGACCTCATAAGGTCCTTCCCACTTCGGTCTAATTTTTCCTGTATCCTCTGCATGGCTCGCATCATTGGCGCGATATACGAAGTCGCCTGGTCTGAATGAGACGCTTCGAACTTTAGCATCGTAGTATCCCTTCATTTTGACTTAGCTCTCGCCTCACATATAGCTGCGCGCTCGCGCCTTTCTTCCAACAGGTCCAAGTCAATACGCCGTTCATCGTCATTGGTTGTAACATTAACTTCGGCAGTGTAAATAGTTGGCATCCCGATTTTGGCTGGAATGACGGGTTCTGTCCCATAGACAAGAGAAAAGGGAGTGTCTCCCGTACTAATTTTGATTGAAGTGCGGTGCGCCCACAAAACATGTGATAGTTCCTCTACCCACCTTCCTTTGTGTTTGTCTAAGCGTGCTTTAATTCCTTCACCTAGACTACGATTTGCGCGCTCGACCAAACCATTTGTTTGTGGGTGTTTAACTGACGTGAAGTGTTGTGCAATATTCAGTTTCTTCCACCATTCCTTGAAAGGGTTGTCACAGAATTGTTTTCCATTGTCCGAGATGATTTCCCCAGGTAATCCGAAACGGCATACGACATTTTCCTAAACAAATCGTTTTACCTGGTTACATGTGATTGTCACGACCGCCTTTGCCTTAATCCATTTAGTGAAATAGTCTATAGCAACTATAAGGAATTTCAATCCCCCTGCTGCAACAGGGATGGGGCCTGCAATGTCGATACCCCATTTATAGAATGGCCATGGCGACGTAATAGGTGTTAGCTCCTGTTGTGGTTGGCGTGGAATAGGTCTGTGAACTTGGCAGTCGCCACACTTTCTTATTAAGTCCCGCGCGTCACGGTGCATCGTAGGCCAATAGTATCCTGACCGTAAAGCGCGCGCCACAACGGACCGTGGTCCTGAGTGCATACTACATGAACCAGCGTGGATCTCTCAGAGTACTTAATCTGCTTGAAGTGGTCCGACACATCGAAGCCATGGTTGTAGAAATGAACGCCGATATAGTATACCGTCCCGAAGTTCGAACCTCTGTGATGTGCGCCGTACTCGTCGGGCGTCCTTCTGCTCTTGGGGCAATACGCCCTTGCTTATAAACTCGAAGATTGGGGTCATCCATGTAGGACCTTGTTCCTCTATCACCGTGGATATCTCCATCTCCGAGATGGACTTGCTCTTCAGATTTTCCACCAATACTTGTTTTGACATGTGCGCAAAGCTTGTGGATGCAATCTTGCTCAGTGCGTCCGCCTTTCTGTTTTCCCCTCTAGGAACTTGTTTGATGGTAAACCTGTCAAAGCCCTGGATTAGGGACTTCGTCTTATTGAGGTATTGAATCATGTTTTCCTCTTTAGCCACATACTCGCCCAACACATGGTTGGCTACTTAACGGGAATCCACATTTTCTTCTAGGTTGGGTATGTCTATTCGAGCTGCAATGCGTAATCCAGAAATCAGGGCTTCATACTCTGCCTCGTTGTTTGTGGCTGTGAATTCAAAACGCAGTACGTAAGTTAATTCCACTCCTTCTGGACTCGTGAGGATAAGTCATGCGCCTGACCCATCCACGCATGAAGATCCATCCATAAATAGGATCCATGGTTCTTGCAGTTCCACCTTGCTTTGTGAAGGTGCCTCGTCAGTGTCCGGTTTTTCGATGATGAAGTCTGCTAGTATCTGCCCCTTAACCGTAGTACGTGGTCTGTAGGAGATGTTATGCTCACCTAGAAACATGCTCCACTTCTGTAGTCATTCCGATGCGTCGGGTTTGGAGATGATTTGCTTGATAGGTTGATTTGTGATCACCGCTATTGGATGCGCCTGAAAGTACCTGCGCAACCGTTTGGCGACGAATACTAATGTCAAGACCAACTTCTCCATTGCACTATAGTTAACCTCCGTTTTCTTGAGCGCTTTGCTTACAAAGTATACCGGTGTTTGTACTAAATCCCTGTCTGTCAGTAGCACCGCGTTGACTGCTCCATTAGTCGCAGATAAGTACATAATTAACTCTTCCCTTGGGCGGGGCGCCACTAGCGTGGGGAGCGCTGCTAAGTGTTGTTTAAGCTGTATGAAAGCTTCTTCTACTTCCATAGTCCAGCGAAAGTCTCCCTTTTTTGTACACTTCTTGAGCGTTTTGAAGAGAGGGAGTGACTTGTCTGCTGATTTGGACAAGAATCTATTCAAACCGGCCAGTTTTCTGTTTAGAGATTGGACTTCTTTCAACGTGCGTGGTGAAGGGAGTTGGATGACAGCCTTCATTTTTTCTAAACACGGTTTGATGCCATCAGGCTCTATCAAATATCCAAGGAACATGCCTTCTGTAGCGCCAAAAGTGCATTTCTTAGGATTTAGCTTCATGTTGATCTTTTTTAGTGTCTTAAATGTTTCCTCAATGTCGCGCACCAATTCATCCTCCGTATGGCTTTTTATGAAAAGGTCATCAACATAAACCTCTAGGTTGCGGCCCACCTGCTTTTCAGATGCGTTGTCCACCAATCACTGGTAGGTGGCACCTGCATTCTTCAAGACAAAGGGCATCTTAGTATAACAATAGACGCCTTGGCTTGTATGGAAGGCCGTTTTTTCTTCAAATTCTTTAGCCATCTGGATTTGGTGGTATCCTTTGTATGCGTCCAAGAAGCATTTAAGTGGGTATCCACAAAAAGGTTCTGTCTTCCAGTCTATCTCTGGTAGTGGGTAGCAGTCTTGTGGACATGCTTTGTTGAGATCCGTGAAGTTCACGCACATCCGCCAACTACCGTCGCTCTTCTTGACCATCACTGGGTTGGAAAGCCAGTCATGGTAATAGACTTCTCTTATGATACATGCATCCACAAGTTTATGTACTTCTGCCAGAATTGCTTGTGCGCGTTCTAGGGCCTGGCCGAGCTTCTTCTGTCGTACTGGGGGGTATCCTTGTCGGATTCTCAACTTGTGTTCTGTAATCGAGCGTGGTACATCGGTCATGTGCTTTAGTTCCCATGCAAAGATATCCAAGTTCTTTTGCAAGAGTGCGCACACAGCTGCCCTGCCGTTATCAGATAGCGATCCCCCGATCGATACTTCTTGCTTTGGGTAATCAGGATGAATTGCGACCCTCAGGTTTGGCACTTTAGTTGCGCGCTGTTCTGGAATGTGTGCCATCTCACATGTAATTGTGTTACATTCTCCAGGTGGTACGGTGGTGTTGTAGAGAGTAACAATGCCTCCTTCTACCGGGAATTTGAGCATCCCATGTGTTGTAGACGGTACTGGGCGTATGGCTGAAATCCCTGGACTTCCAATAATATCATTGTATGGCAAAGGGGATTTAATCACCATAAAATTCATCCAGGCTGTCGTGGAGTGTTCCTTATTACCAACATTGACTAGTAGGCGTATTTGCCCCATGGGCCATATCTTTTCTCCTGAAAAACCAGTCAACGACGTCATGACCGGGCTTAACTGACTTCGTATCTCAGGTCGCAGTCGTTTGAAACAGTGTTCATACATTATATATGCGGATGCTCATCCATCAACAATTATGAGGTGGATGTCGTGACCCCCTGCATTAATTTCAATGGTGAGCGGTTCTACCACTGCGTTGTCCGTAGCCAAGGTGGGGAAGGAGATTTCGCTTCTGCGAGAAAACTTTTGGCAGATCTTCTGCCTAGTCATTCGCTTCCATGATTGTATCATGTAGATGGTATCAGCCTTATCTTTGGGTACTTCTTTCTTGTTCCCATTCTTTTGCTTATCTTTCCCCTCCTTGATGTTTTTAATCAAATGGTCCAATCTGCCTTCTTTTACTAGCTTATCGATTAGCTGGCGCAATTGGACACACTCATTGGTGGTGTGGCCCTTCTGCCCATGGTAGTCGCAGTATCCATTCCCCACGCGCCGATCTTCTGGGGTGCGCATTGGTGGGGGCCTCGGGAAGTTCGCGCCTTCCGTCGCGAATATATCCTTTGGAGTCTTGGTTAGCGGGGTATATTTGTCATTATCTCGTCCGCTCTGCTGGCTGCGGTAGTTCTTGTTACGGTTGCTACTCTGGTCAATGGATTGTCTCCAAGGCTGTTCTTGTGACCTATAGTTTGAGTAGCCTTTCCTGCTGTCCGCCGCGGCAGCTTCTCCTTGGATAAAGGACCTTGTGCGCTTCATAAGTTCATCAAAGGTTTGGGGAACCTTGTCGTTCAGTCTTTTGATAAGTTTTGGGTTATTGATCCCGTTCATGAATCCTGAGATCTTTAGTATTTCGGGGCATGCCTTGACATGTATGCACTCATCTTTGTAGCGCTCCACATAAGCGCTTGTAGATTCCCCCTGGCGCTGTTTTACCCTGGCAAGTTCGACAGGGTTTTTGGTGCACTTCTGCCTTTGAGTGAAGTTCAGGCGAAACGCCTTCCGTAACTCTTCAAAGCTATCAATGCTTCTGAGTGGAAGCTTACTGAACCAGTTTCGCGCATTTCCCACTAACGTGGAATTGAACATGTGGCACCACACAGGTTGTGGCCAATTTTCGATGGTAGCAGCTGATTTGAAAATTTTTAGGTGATCGTCCGGATCACCTATTCCATCGTAGGTTTTTACATTGGCGGGCATGCGCCTTCTCTTATCTTCTGAGAAATCACTGATGCGCCGAGTGAACGCATCCACCTTTTGGCGGCGCCAGGAAAGAGACATATCTTCCTCCTCCTGGTCGCGATATCTTACCCTGGACTTCCAGTGTCCTGTTTCGCTGTCCTCGTTGTCCGAGGAATCACCAGAGGACGAGCCTCCCCTCTTTCGACGCTTGCGCCGACTATCCTCGGAATCTGAGCTTGAAGAGTTTACACTTGGGGAGTGTCGTCGTCCAAGTCTGTCATGGACCCTGCGGCTACCAAGCCTAGCGTGGACATTGGTAAGCCGTCCGTCCTCTTTGTGTTCTTCCAGATGCTGCAGGTCAGCTGCTCATCGTTCTCAACTCTCCTCCCAATCCTGGTAAACACTGGGGACTGGCGGCTATCCTTCCTGCGCCTCTCCCTCTGATGACGCGATGGGGATGTCTCATACTATGTGTCGAAGTTTAGTCGCGCTTGCAGGCTCTGACTCGACATAGGTTTCCTTGCTTCGTCATTCTAGTCCTTAGTGATTGGTCCCACGGATGGCGCCACTTGTTGATACAAAAGTTGGGCGTTCCTTGTTTGGACTCCGGTTCCCGTATCAATTAGATCTTAATGCTTAAGACCTGCGCACTAATAAAACAGAAAACACCGTTAGGCTTACCGTGGGATTGTCTCCCACGATTATCCTCCGGCGTGAGAGTAAGAAATCGGTTTTAGGGTTTAGTGGAGAGTCAGGGTTTGAGATCGTACCTTTTAATGAGGTCTGGAATGCCCTTTATATACACACGAAATCCTTATTGGTTTCGTGTTCCCCAACCTTCGGCGTATCCCGCCTAAGTCGGTCATTGAATACATATCTCAAAAAATAAGAGATATCCGATATCCCAAGCCATAAATAACTTCAGGTTTGGGCCTTCGTGAGCCCAAACCATTACCGGATTAACCCAGTCGTACTGGGCTCGCTAGTAGCGGTCATTGGTCGGGTTCGTGACCCGAGTGCGGACTATACGTCATTAGTTTATATGAACCAACCTCAGGGCTTCATCTTGCCTAGCAATGAAAATAAGGTGTGTAAACTGATTACGTCTCTTTATGGACTAAAGCAGGCACCTAAGCAATGGCATCAAAAATTTGATGAAGTGGTTTTGTCTAATGGTTATTTACTTAACCAGTCTGACAAATGTGTATATAGTAAATTTGATGAAACTGGTAAAGGAGTCATCATTTGCCTATATGTTGATGACATGCTGATCTTTGGCATTGACCAAATTCAGGTTGACCTGAAAAAGGAATTTTTGTCATCAAGGTTCTCCATGAAGGACATGGGGGAGGCTGATGTTATACCCCTTTTTATGCTATCCTAGTGTGATTTACTCAACTTCGCCCAATAACCCAATACCTTCTTCATATCAACTATTGCCTATGTCCTATATGAAATAATCTTTATTCTTTTGGGGCAGTCAACCATTATCTCGTGTAACAAAATAAATGAAAGGAACGCTGGTTATAACATATTTTAGTTTCATTTTGTACCAATTAATGCACTCAAAAACCTAAGATACTGATCATATGCTCTTTGACATTTAGTACAGATTCTAAAAAATCTTCAAAGGAAGTGCTTTTATAGTTTCATCATGCAAATTAATAATTAGTCTAGGCACAATAGTTATTTGCATAATAAAGTATTTATAGAAAAAACTCATATAACACATATCCATAATAAAGTATTCAAGGCTTTTAGATTCTATGTTATAGAACCTAATGAATATATTTCAATTAACTCAATAATTGAATCAAGGGATGCAATTTTTGATGAGGGTAGATTCTCATCAGTACCTAGAACAAGTCAAAGGATTCCTAATGACATTGGTCTATCAGAGGTCCCTAATAAGGTCCCTGATGAGGTTGTGGTTCAACAACCTGAACCTATGCTCAGAAAGAGCAAAAGGGTCAGGAGTCCAAAGTCATTTGGACCTTAGTTTCAAATATATTTAATTGAAGGAACTAGGGATGAGGTCTATGACCAATACTCCTATTGCTTCATTGTTGAGGATGATCCCAAGACATTTGAAGAAGCAATGAAGTCCCAGGATATTGCTTTCTGGAAAGAAGCAATCAATGATGAGATGAATTCCATCATGGGCAACAACACTTGGGTGTTGGTTAATCTACCACCTAGATGCAAACCTTTGGGTTGCAAATGGATTTTCAAAAAGAAAATGAAGGTAGATGGAACTATTGAAAAGTTCAAGGCTAGACTAGTCATTCAGGGCTTTAAACAAAAGTCAGGAATAGACTATTTTGATACTTATGCCCCTGTGGCTCGTATCAGTACCATAAGACTGTTGATTTCTTTGGCATCAATTCACAATCTGATTATTCATCAAATGGATGTGAAAACAGCTTTCTTAAATGGTGAATTGGATGAGGAGGTTTATATGAACCAACCTCAGGGCTTCATCTTTCCTAGCAATGAAAACAGGGTGTGTAAACTGATTAAGTCTCTTTATGGACTAAAGCAGGCACCTAAGCAATGGCATCAAAAATTTGATGAAGTGGTTTTGTCTAATGATTATTTACTTAACCAGTCTGACAAATGTGTATATAGCAAATTTGATGAAACTGGTAAAGGAGTCATCATTTGCCTATATGTTGATGACAAGCTGATCTTTGGCACTGACCAAAATCAGGTTGACCTGAAAAAGGAATTTTTGTCATCAAGGTTCTCCATGAAGGACATGGGGGAGGCTGATGTTATCCTTGTTATAAGGATTAAACATGTAAGTAAAAGAATTTCTATCTCTCAGTCTCATTATATTGAAAAGGTGTCGAGGAAATTTAATTACTTTGATTGTACTCCAGTGAATATACCTATGAATACTTGTGAGAAGCTGATGCCTAATAAGGGCAAGGCTGTATCTCAACTTGAGTATTCTAGGGTAATTGGCTGCCTAATGTATGTCATGACTTGTACAAGACCTGATATTGCTTTTGCAGTGGGTAAATTGAGCACGTATACTAGTAATCCTAGTGCTTATCACTGGCAAGAAATTCAGATGGTACTGAAGTTATTAATACAAATAAGCCGTAAAAACGTTTATTTATATTTTACGATCTTCTAATATTTTGTCGATAACAAGCGTTAAATCATTTTAACGAAACAAATAAAATATGTAAATGGTTTGAGCCAATAGTTTACTAACACACTTACGTTTTCAAATAAAATACTAAACAAGTAATAGTGTTTTCATGTTATAGTAATGCATATGTACAACAACTAGTGTTTACATAATGGGTATATATATATATATATATATATATATATATATATATATATATATATATATATATATATATATATATATATATATATATATATACTTAGTATGTATTGTATTGGGTAATATAATGGGTAGAAGTCTAAGTATTTGACCCATTGACTAAATACATTGAATGTAGTTGGGTAAAACCCAAAGTTCATGACCCATACCCATGGAGCATGATCCATAACCAATGACCCATTGCATGACATCATGCATGAAGTCATAATGGGTATTATCCATAACCCATGGAGCTAACCCATGACCCATTGACTAGATGCATTGCATCTTCTAGATACATTGTATCTATTTGGATACCCATGATCCAAAGTCTATAACCCATGACCCATAACCCATTTAGGGGGAGCGTCCTACGGATCCCAAGTTTTACACTGGATGGATCCCTCATGTAAAGGATCCGTGGGACAGTAGTGAATTTTTGTCTATAAATAGTGAGCCATTTCTTCATTGTAGGTTGCCACTTCTACACATACTTTCTCCTATTATTGTAAACTCTCTAACCTTAGATCCAAAGGATCTTTCTATGTAGTTTGTGTTTGTTTTTGTGTGATTCTCTAGGTTCCTCTTAAAGGCGAGATCACCACCTCTTGAAGTCGAGCAAGCTCAAGTCCATGAGTTGCCTAGCTTCGTCATCATCAAGACTACTGAAGTTCTCTTGTTGATAGTTCTTTCTTCCTCTCTAGAAGTGTTGTGTTGGAGGCATTAGTGAAAGAAGCCAAAAGGGTCAAGTCGAAGGCATTAGTGAAAGGTGCTGAAGGATCGTGTCTAAGGCATTAGTGAAGGGTGCCAAATGTCCATGTTGAAGGCATTAGTGAAGGGTGCCAAAGGTCTATTATGAAGGCATGAGTGAAAGGTGTCAAAAGATCATGTCAAGGGCATTGGTAAAAGATGCCAAGGGTGTACAATCGATATGGTGCATTGATGTAAAAATATTGATAGGTTGTGTCCAAGGATATTGATATCCTTGATGATGTTGTAATAAGGAGTGGGTCTCCTTTGGGATAGGTGTTGTGTAGTGTTGGGTAGTAGTTCCTCCTTTGTAATGGAAGTCGGTATCTAGCCTTATACCGAATAAAGTGTAGGCGACGTTGTGATAGGTTTGGTTCTACCTCGTGAAAGAACCCGGTGTCAAGCCTTGTACCGAAAAAAGAGTAAGCGATGTTGTGAAGGCTTCTCCGCCATAAGGAGTTTGTGTCGTGTAGTGATTACGAACTCTCGAGTAGGTGACTAGGGGAGTGGAGTAGGGCAAGGAAGGTGTCCCTATAGCCGAACCACTATAAACACTCGTGTCGTGGTTTTGTGTTTCTTACTCTTTACCTTTGCATTACATATTTACATACTTATCTATCAACATCCAACATACACATTTAAATAGATTGACATAAGTCGATCTAAATATTTTAAAACAAAGTTTAAATCGGTAAAACTATTCAACCCCCCATTCTAGTTTTCCACAGAAGTATCTGAAGGGAACTATGGACTATAGTCTCTCTTATATTGGTTATCCTTTAGTATTGGAAGGATACACTGATGCAAGTTGGATCAGTAACACTGAAGACAATTCGTCTACCAGTAGCTGGGTATTCCTACTTGGTGGAGGTGCAATTTCTTGGGCATCCAAGAAACAAACATGCATCACCAGTTCAACAATGAAATCTGAACTTGTGGCTCTAGCAGCTGCTGGTAAAGAGGCTGAATGGTTGAGAAACTTGCTTCTTGAGATTCCATTGTGGCCAAAACCTATAGCACCTATTTCTATCCGTTGTGATAGTGCAACTACATTGGCAAAGTGTCACACCCCCAAATTACCTGTTTTGCAGCGGAATGGAATACCTTGGGGAGGACTGTCATAGCATCAAAGTTACAGTTATATTGAACGACCTAAAGTGTCGTTTGGAAAACACATTGTTTAATTTGTTAAAACAATCAGAGTTTACAAAATATAGATCCCAAATGAAAATCAATGTGTACGGAGATAAATTTTATACAAGCCAAACTATGTTTTTAAAGTTTATAAAACCCAAGTGAGACGCGTCGTCTCCACGACTCTATGAAATGTCCCAATGCATGCCATGAAGTGAATGCCTTAGATACCTGAGATAAAACATGCTAAAAAGTGTCAACACAAAGGTTGAGTGAGTTCATAGAGTTTGGTTAACAAGTAAAGCTTTTAAAGAGCGTTTATGCAACAAAGGCTAAGTTTTTGATCATATAGAATAGTCCACAAAGCAAAGGCATCGTAAATCCACTCAGTTCCAAGTCCCGCCCATACAAAACTTGCAACCTGTGTGTTTACAACCCACTGCTAAAAATAGAATGAAAATCATGTATATGCACATTAAGATAGTTAAAAGTATAAATGTCACCACAAGGGTCTTCCAACAACTCGTGTTGGGATGTTCCTCCAACGCTCACGTTGGGCTGTATCCATATAAATGGCCTTCCAACATATAAATGATGGGATGTTCCTCCAACGACGCACGTTGGGCTGTATCCAAATTAATGGCCTTCCAACATATAAATGCTGGGATGTTTGTTTAAGTCTAATCACTACACGCACCAAGTCTAAAGTATAAGTAATGATGTCCGGCAAAAGAGTTTAAGTGTTTTGATAAATAAGCATGTATCTCGCCCCAAATAGTTTATAGGAATTTAAACGAGTAAAAGCGGGGTATGAACTCACAAGGAAAGTAATAGCATTGGTTCTACTTCATCTCCGAAACCCAAATGCGTGTGTTATCCAAGGAGACTTTCAAGTTTAGCGTAACACAATCAAGTATAATGCAATCAAGTGTAAATGTTATTAAGTATAAATGTTATCAAGTATTATGCAATCATGTATAAAAAGTATAGCGTAGCATAAAAGTGTAAATATTTTGAGTATTTGTATTTATAAAAACAAGTAGTTGAGCATGTATCTCCCCCAAAAGTTTGTAAACAATTAAATAATAGAAAGTGGGGCTATGAAAACTCACCTGATATGATAGATATGCTAACAAAATGGAGTGCACGAAAATGAGGCTCGGAAACTATCCGCGACCTAAAATGAATGTTATGACTTGAGTTATGATATGTTGTCGTGAATGCAAGATTTGAAAACGTATCACCCAATATGCTACTTGAAAATTAGTTATATAGAAATATTGTTACTTGAAGGTGTGACGGTTCCATGTCAAAAATAATTATGTTTGAGCTAATGGTGAAAATATAGTTAAAACTATGTAACGGTTTTAGTAATTGTGAAATCGGTTTACATCGGACTTGACGTAATATATACATAGGAAAACTAACTTGTTTTTAAGGTCCGTTTCCCCTGAAACGTCCGTTTAGGCCCTTATAACCTTGATTAAAAATCCTGACAGCATACCAATGCTGGGAATAGTGTTTTCAGCACGTTTTTGACTCAAAGTTCGGTTAACCATATCTCACTCGTTTTAAGTCCGTTTTTCAAGTTCTTTATATCCACGCGAAGGTAATTAAGAGTACTAATACATTTTTAAACTTCGGAGACTTCACAGAAAATTTAAGGCCACTGTTTGGTCAGTTGAAACTCGGGACTGCATGTACATTTTCCGGAAAATGGTAATTTTTAAATCGTAACTTGGAAACCACGTATCTTTTTCGTTATAACTCCGTTTTAGTCCGTTCAAAAGGCCACGTTCATAACTAAAAATCTATTTTCTAAAACTTTAATAAAACTTATAAAAATGACTAACTTTTCGGAAAATTTATTAATTTCGACAGCGCTTCCGCGCTCATTTTAAACTTTACCATTTTATCTATTTGTTTAACCACAAATTTTACCACAAAATCCCTTAGACTACACTTCGCCAATCCCACTAAAAAGTTAAATACTAGTCGAACCAATATAAATAAAATGACCATTTTTGAGGTTTATAAGACTACTTATGACATACAATTAAGCATAAACTACATCAAACCTTCTCTAGTAAAAGATCAAAACTTACTTTGATAAATCATTTTTCATACTTCTCATTTTTATAAACTTTTAACTAGCACATGATTGTTATAAATATTTATATAGTACATATGGGTGATAATCTTGGATGATAATGAATAAAAATCACAACAAATCAAATATGACCATGAGGACTTCATAAAAATGTATGAAAATATATGAAAAGGTAAAAGATGAAGTTTCATGCTTACAAAAGTGTATGATGAAGATGGTGATGTTTGGATGTGATGAAAGCAAGATGAGCACCGAACACGAACTAAACCCACAATCTACTAATCAAAACACACCCGATAACTTGGACACTACTTGGAAACTTGAAAGATTTTTCTTCCTTGGTCCTATGGTGTGGCCGGTTGGGTAGAGAAGAGAGGAAGAGAGATTTTTGATCTTGCTTCACCTTAGAAAATAAGCTACTATGTGTTTGTTTAAAGTATAATATGAATATATGTATTGTATAAGTTAGATATTTTGCAAGACAAGATCCTAAATTTGAGGGAAGTTGATGGGTTTTGGCTAGTTTATTCAAGAGTTGGTGACTCTTGTTTATAATATAAGGGTTATAATGTGTATCTTGTACATATGATTAATTATTAAGTGTAGCGTTGGCTAGAGATCGATTTTAATGGAACAAAAAAAAAAATATATATCGAAGCCATAAAAATTATAAAAATGCATTTCTCGCAAGTACTGAGTGAAATAATAATTAACGAGTTGAATTTACGAAAACCGTCGTAATTATTTATACATAACAATTTATATACAAAATAAATTGAAAACACCGGGTAAACTAAAAATAATATTTTATAAACTAAATGTAAGTATAAAAATATATCGGGATAATTTTTGGAAGTAACGGATCAATTGTCTAAAATAATGTTTACGCGATAACGTTTATTTAATAAGAAATTATATGTTTAATGTGAAATGCAAAACCATGCATAACTTGATATGAAATGATGAATATGGAGTTTGAGAAAAGACCGAAAATTGAGAATTGTGACATTCTTCCCATGTCAGCGGAATCACGTCCTCGTGATTCGATTAATGATACTATGGCCCAAAACGCGACAAGGGTTCTAAAAGTTTATGCTCATGTATGGTTTAAATGATTATGTCAATGCTCATGCATATATCGTGACTATATCCCATTCTAAAGACATGCTCCCTTATGATCAGGCTCGATGAGGCCGGCTTTCCCATTCTCGAGCAAAATTTTCAAAAGACTTTAAGTAACCGATTTTTACTTAATCCCACAACTCATCAAACAAGAACTGTCATACAATTAGGCTGAATCGGTTTAGGTAACAACTTGTTTCTAGCTTGATCTTTGCAACTCATCAAACAAGAACTGTCACGCGGATCAAACTGGAAACAAGTGGTTTGAAGAAAATCTTTTGAAAAGTTGGCTCGATTACGGAATTGCTTACTCATATGAGACTACTACTTCCTTCATTGCATGATTCTTCCTGAATTAGACATAGGTGATCAGGCTATGTATAATTTAGGAGTAACTATGCAATGCTTGGACTAATCGACTCATATGATGTTTGGTGTTGAGTCATAAGTTCGCATGTATAAAGAATATGCACTTATAATGATATGATGAGATGCTATGATGATGTGGTTATAGTCTAGGGTCAATGATGCAACCTAGTTCTCTATAACCGATGCTCTGATACCAATCTGTCACACCCCCAAATTACCTGTTTTGCAGCGGAATGGAATACCTTGGGGAGGACTGTCATAGCATCAAAGTTACAGTTATATTGAACGACCTAAAGTGTCGTTTGGAAAACACATTGTTTAATTTGTTAAAACAATCAGAGTTTACAAAATATAGATCCCAAATGAAAATCAATGTGTACGGAGATAAATTTTATACAAGCCAAACTATGTTTTTAAAGTTTATAAAACCCAAGTGAGACGCGTCGTCTCCACGACTCTATGAAATGTCCCAATGCATGCCATGAAGTGAATGCCTTAGATACCTGAGATAAAACATGCTAAAAAGTGTCAACACAAAGGTTGAGTGAGTTCATAGAGTTTGGTTAACAAGTAAAGCTTTTAAAGAGCGTTTATGCAACAAAGGCTAAGTTTTTGATCATATAGAATAGTCCACAAAGCAAAGGCATCGTAAATCCACTCAGTTCCAAGTCCCGCCCATACAAAACTTGCAACCTGTGTGTTTACAACCCACTGCTAAAAATAGAATGAAAATCATGTATATGCACATTAAGATAGTTAAAAGTATAAATGTCACCACAAGGGTCTTCCAACAACTCGTGTTGGGATGTTCCTCCAACGCTCACGTTGGGCTGTATCCATATAAATGGCCTTCCAACATATAAATGATGGGATGTTCCTCCAACGACGCACGTTGGGCTGTATCCAAATTAATGGCCTTCCAACATATAAATGCTGGGATGTTTGTTTAAGTCTAATCACTACACGCACCAAGTCTAAAGTATAAGTAATGATGTCCGGCAAAAGAGTTTAAGTGTTTTGATAAATAAGCATGTATCTCGCCCCAAATAGTTTATAGGAATTTAAACGAGTAAAAGCGGGGTATGAACTCACAAGGAAAGTAATAGCATTGGTTCTACTTCATCTCCGAAACCCAAATGCGTGTGTTATCCAAGGAGACTTTCAAGTTTAGCGTAACACAATCAAGTATAATGCAATCAAGTGTAAATGTTATTAAGTATAAATGTTATCAAGTATTATGCAATCATGTATAAAAAGTATAGCGTAGCATAAAAGTGTAAATATTTTGAGTATTTGTATTTATAAAAACAAGTAGTTGAGCATGTATCTCCCCCAAAAGTTTGTAAACAATTAAATAATAGAAAGTGGGGCTATGAAAACTCACCTGATATGATAGATATGCTAACAAAATGGAGTGCACGAAAATGAGGCTCGGAAACTATCCGCGACCTAAAATGAATGTTATGACTTGAGTTATGATATGTTGTCGTGAATGCAAGATTTGAAAACGTATCACCCAATATGCTACTTGAAAATTAGTTATATAGAAATATTGTTACTTGAAGGTGTGACGGTTCCATGTCAAAAATAATTATGTTTGAGCTAATGGTGAAAATATAGTTAAAACTATGTAACGGTTTTAGTAATTGTGAAATCGGTTTACATCGGACTTGACGTAATATATACATAGGAAAACTAACTTGTTTTTAAGGTCCGTTTCCCCTGAAACGTCCGTTTAGGCCCTTATAACCTTGATTAAAAATCCTGACAGCATACCAATGCTGGGAATAGTGTTTTCAGCACGTTTTTGACTCAAAGTTCGGTTAACCATATCTCACTCGTTTTAAGTCCGTTTTTCAAGTTCTTTATATCCACGCGAAGGTAATTAAGAGTACTAATACATTTTTAAACTTCGGAGACTTCACAGAAAATTTAAGGCCACTGTTTGGTCAGTTGAAACTCGGGACTGCATGTACATTTTCCGGAAAATGGTAATTTTTAAATCGTAACTTGGAAACCACGTATCTTTTTCGTTATAACTCCGTTTTAGTCCGTTCAAAAGGCCACGTTCATAACTAAAAATCTATTTTCTAAAACTTTAATAAAACTTATAAAAATGACTAACTTTTCGGAAAATTTATTAATTTCGACAGCGCTTCCGCGCTCATTTTAAACTTTACCATTTTATCTATTTGTTTAACCACAAATTTTACCACAAAATCCCTTAGACTACACTTCGCCAATCCCACTAAAAAGTTAAATACTAGTCGAACCAATATAAATAAAATGACCATTTTTGAGGTTTATAAGACTACTTATGACATACAATTAAGCATAAACTACATCAAACCTTCTCTAGTAAAAGATCAAAACTTACTTTGATAAATCATTTTTCATACTTCTCATTTTTATAAACTTTTAACTAGCACATGATTGTTATAAATATTTATATAGTACATATGGGTGATAATCTTGGATGATAATGAATAAAAATCACAACAAATCAAATATGACCATGAGGACTTCATAAAAATGTATGAAAATATATGAAAAGGTAAAAGATGAAGTTTCATGCTTACAAAAGTGTATGATGAAGATGGTGATGTTTGGATGTGATGAAAGCAAGATGAGCACCGAACACGAACTAAACCCACAATCTACTAATCAAAACACACCCGATAACTTGGACACTACTTGGAAACTTGAAAGATTTTTCTTCCTTGGTCCTATGGTGTGGCCGGTTGGGTAGAGAAGAGAGGAAGAGAGATTTTTGATCTTGCTTCACCTTAGAAAATAAGCTACTATGTGTTTGTTTAAAGTATAATATGAATATATGTATTGTATAAGTTAGATATTTTGCAAGACAAGATCCTAAATTTGAGGGAAGTTGATGGGTTTTGGCTAGTTTATTCAAGAGTTGGTGACTCTTGTTTATAATATAAGGGTTATAATGTGTATCTTGTACATATGATTAATTATTAAGTGTAGCGTTGGCTAGAGATCGATTTTAATGGAACAAAAAAAAATATATATATCGAAGCCATAAAAATTATAAAAATGCATTTCTCGCAAGTACTGAGTGAAATAATAATTAACGAGTTGAATTTACGAAAACCGTCGTAATTATTTATACATAACAATTTATATACAAAATAAATTGAAAACACCGGGTAAACTAAAAATAATATTTTATAAACTAAATGTAAGTATAAAAATATATCGGGATAATTTTTGGAAGTAACGGATCAATTGTCTAAAATAATGTTTACGCGATAACGTTTATTTAATAAGAAATTATATGTTTAATGTGAAATGCAAAACCATGCATAACTTGATATGAAATGATGAATATGGAGTTTGAGAAAAGACCGAAAATTGAGAATTGTGACACAAAGGCTTATAGCCAGATGTACAATGGGAAGTCTAGAAACTTAGGTGTCATGCATAGCATGATTCGTGAGCTTATCATGAATGGGGTGATTTCTATTGAGTTTGTAAGATCTCAACACAATTTAGCTGATCACTTGACGAAGGGATTAGCTAGAGACTTGGTTATAAAGTCTGCTAAAGGGATGGGTTTAAGTCCAACTTAGTCACTGAATGCTAAGACACCCAACTCCCTCCTAAGGAAACTTGGGAGCTGAGTTCAATGTGGAAAGATGAACATTCAGTAGACTGGAGCACATGTTTTATTTACATCCCAAGGTTGTGCTCAGAACTTGCTTAAAAGGAGGATGAAGTCTTTACTTCTTAATGGTTAATTTCTTTGAAAAAGTGTCAAGTAGGAGCATGAATAAATAGGAACCACCTATGTGAATGTTGAAGTTTTGCCGCTTTAGGAAGCTTTAGACTTTTGGCTCTTACAACATTTTTGAATTTGGATATGGACACATGGCTTTTATAGTGTCAGGAGCTTTTAAGTGTTTGAAAACTTGTGTGTATTTTATCTTCAGGTATTCAGATGGGTTGAAGGGTTCAATTCTTAGAACACCCTGATTCTCGAATATTTGAACCTGTAATGTACTAATATGGAAATTTGAGGATATTTTCGTTTATGCACATGTTTTGTTTGATGTTTGATTTTCATGCAAAGGAAGTGAACTAAATTTGGGGAGGATTGTTGGAAAATTTAGTGCACTTGTGGGATTAGTTCACACCTGGTTTTGGGTTTGGAGGTACGGAGTGTGCACCCATGAGGTCCTTGAACACCCTGACTCAATAGTGGTTAGTACTGCTAGTGTTGGTTACTACTGCTAGTGTAGTGACTGATGGTTCCTGCTGCTAGTGCATTGGTTCATATTGCTAGTGCTGGTTACTACTGCTAATGTAGTGACTGATGGTTCCTACTGCTAGTGTATTGGTTCCTGCTGCTAGTGTATTGGTTCCTACTGGTAGTGCTGCAGTGATTAACTTGTAATAGCATTGACCCATTCAAGTGTTTGTTATGATTGCTTTATGACCACGTTTAATTGGTCATGTAACCACTATTCCTATGATAATAGAGGCTTATTATGGATGATTAATTGGCCGTTAATCACTCATAAAGTTGATGAGTGTCTAAATACTCATCATTTTTGTACAAATTAAACTGCAAAAACATCTGAAAACACTCAGAAATGCATCAAAATGATAAAAATATCACAAATAAGTGTTTTATGTGTTTTAAATGCAAAAATATCAAAATCTGGTAAAAAACGTATCAAGTTTGCATAATTGGCAGTTTTAGTCCCCCAAGTTTCAAAAATTGTCAAAAACAGTCCCTGGTAAATCTAAATAAAGAAAAATATCATTTTAAGTCCCTAGGGATTCTTAAGTTGTCAAAATTGGTCCTTGAGATTTAAAATTGCAAATTTACAACTTAGGTCCCTAAACTTTGAAATTTGGCAAAAATAGTCCTTGGAAATTATAAAATGTCAAAAATGGTCCTTGTACTATTGGAACTTGTCAGTTTTGGTCCTTGTGACAGTTTTGAGAAATTGGCAGAAATGGTCCTTCATGATTGGAGAAATTGCAAAAGTGGTCCTTGTATTCTAAACCAAATGAACCCATGACCCTTTAAACCATTGGACCCATGCCATTATCATTTTGAACCCCCTGTCAATAACCTGTTTTTGAACCACTGGTCAAACACCAGTCAAACACCCCCTTTCCCACCTTATCCTGTTTATCCTCCCCTTCCATTTGCCTGCTCCCCTGCAACACACCTCTCCCATCATCCCTGCAACCCTTATCTCTTCAACTCACCCTCCATAATCATTACCCCTACTCCACCCCCCCTAGTTGCAAACTCAGAGCCCTACAGTCAAATATACCCTTTCCCGCCAAATTTTCATCCAATGGCCAAAATACACAAAAATCATCCAATGGCCAGGAATATTGATGGGATTTGATCAGAAGGACACGTGGAAGCTAGTTGGGTATAAAAGAGAGGAAGAGAAGCAAGAAATAGAGGGTAGTTAGTTTTTAAAGTTTTATGTATGTCGTTTTTTATGTGTATGTTTTAATTAAACTCTAAGATGTAATCTTTCTGTTTCTATGCATCAAACTAAAGTTGTTTTATGGTTGTAATCCAGTTTTAAATATCAATTCAAGGTTTTAATATCATTTCATCTCTCCAAGTCCACTGTTTCAAATTTCAGTTTCAAAATTCTATTGTCCAAGTTGTTAATGGTTTATTTTAAGCTTAAACAAGTCTATTTAAGCTCTCCACAGCTTTTAGTAAGCTTGTCAATCAATTCAAAGCAATTTTGAATTTTGGTCAACGAAAGTCAAAGGGGAGGGATTCCTGTACTTTGGATATTAGACTAGACTTGGAAGTACTTGCAGGCCATATGTGACCTTGTTTACATCTTATTCAGCTAAAAATATAAGGTTACCAGTTTGCTCTTTTCATTTTCAAGTTTTTAGTTTAAAATTGATAAAATTAGTTTCTTTGTTAATTACTGTTTAGGACTGCTTATTTATGTTAATTTCAGTTTAACTAAAGTTAGTATGAGTTTATGTATTGATTGCATGCTCTGAATCAAACACATGCTTTGAAAATTCCATTTTAGCCACTTAACAGGTGTGTTTGGATTTGCTGATTAATGTGTGATTTAGGTTTATTCAGTGGCAGATACTTGTTGTTTTAGGTTTGTGTAGTTCTAATTGACTCATGTCAGTCATAATTTTGCACCTGCAACAGCTCTAAGTCAAAATCATGTTTAACCTGTCTTAAATCCATATCTGTTAGAATTTTGTAAAACCAGAAGTATGATTTGTGCTTAGAAATCAATGGAGTAGCCTTATGTAATCTTAGTTTAACATAAAACATCATATTTAGTCTATAAATCCAGATCAAAGTTCATGAAAGTCAAAGTTCCATATCTGTCAAAAAGTCAAAAATGTTGAAAATCTCATTTTGTGCCCAACTAGAGAGATTTTTCATTGCTTCATTTATGGGTCAAATCCAGTGAAACTTAGGGTTTATAAACTTCAATTGGTCTAGTTCCTTATTATGATTTTTATAAATTTTTAGCAATTTTGTAAAAGGTCTAAAATGTCTTGTCAAAGAGGGCAAAAATTCCCTGTGCACTGACTCAGTATTCACTGAGTCTGCACAGGGTCTTGCAAGGCTTGTCAAAAGCTCAATAGAGCTCATCAAGGTCTGTTCTTTGGTTTAGAGATAGTCACCCAGGTCTACTTTAGATTCCTTCTTTTAGTTTTGAGTTTAGCTTATTTGGGTGGCTTGTGCTTAAGCTCAAAGTAGGCCCCAAAAAGCTGTTTTAGCATATAAGCTCACATAGTCAAATCTGTGTAGCTGGTAACTTATAGGTTTAGAGCAGTTGATATTAGTTGCTTTCTAGTACTTATAGCATATTATAGCTTCTGTTACAGTTTGGTGGTCTTTGCTTTTCATTTGCTTATTCAAAGTGCTTATTCATAAGCACTTTGCATAGCAGTTTCATATTCTTGCACACAACCCCATGTTTTTATATTTTTCCTAGATTCTAAATATTATTTTAGACTTTTCTTGAATTTTTCAGATTTTTCTAAGTCTGTTTGGTATTGTTCTGCATTTAATTCAATTTTTAGCACTTTTTAATTAGCATTTAATACAAATAATTCAGAAAAGATTCAAAAAATTAATTTTTCATTTTTTTTAAGTTAAGATAAATATAAAAAGACAAAAAAATATTTTTCCAGATTTTTCATAGTTTAATTTGTAATTTTTAGTAATTTAATTAGTTTTAAATAGTTTAAAATTCATAAAAAATCCAAAAATAATCAGAAAAATATAAAAATAGTTTTGAAAATTCTCTTTTGTTATTTCAGATTTTTCCAAGTCATAATTTTATTTTTTAAGCTTTATTTCATATTTTCTTGTATTTTAGGTTATTATTTAATAAGTAAAAATAGTTTTTAATTAATAATAATTAATTAAATAGTTATAAAAATAATTTTCCTTTTCTAAAAATTTTCTTTTATCATTAGGTTTGTAAAAATGTCATTTTCATATTTTTAGGATTTATACTGCTTCAGTTTCACATTTTCTCTTGTACGTAACGTAGTTTTAAATTTAAGTTTTATAAAAGAGAAAAATCAAAAACATCAGTTTAAAAATAGTGATAGCGTTTATTTAATATTTTTTATCTTTTTAATTCTCTTTAATTTGCATTTAAGCCCCTGTAGTTTATGTGCTTTTTCTTTAGTTGTAATAATTCAAATCCCTCTTTTCCGTTCAAATCTCTCGATCACTATACGTTTGACTATTCTCGCACAGCTCGTTGGGACTTAACGACCTGGGGAAACACTATACTCTCCTGATCTTCATTGCATTTGTTTCCAGACTGTTTTAAGTTTGTTACGGTTAGCCATTCACAAGTGGCTAGCTTGCGTGATAAAACTTGACGGTTTGGGACGAATCAAATTTTGGCGCCGCTGCCGGGGAGCAGTGCTAATAGTCTTACGTTTAGCAGATTAGTGATTTGAATATTCACTCCTTGTTTATACCATCTATATATTTATATTTTCGTATAAAAATCCAAAAATCCAAAAACATCTTAAAAATCAAAAACCCAAAAAGATTTTCATTCTTTGTTTTTACATCATGTTTTTCAAAAATACCAAAAATATTCCTCTTTACCCTCTTACCCTTTTTGATTCTTTATCCCTTTACCCTCTATCCATTTGATTCTAACTTCTTTTCATGGAATCTCTCGACTACGACGGATTCTGGGACGAAGTTGAAAAACTTCCGACTTTATCACAAATGTCAAGAATTCGTGTTGTTCGTGATGATCCATTAATTCTGCGTAGAGAAATGGAACGAGAAACCGGGGTGACAAAGGACCAGGTACTTCCCTCTGATAATGGAGGTGCTAAATACGTCCAACCTACGGTTATCCAAAGATCTAAACCCTCAATTGCTCCTAAGCCGTCTAGAATTGATCCTAAACTTTCACGATTTACGTTTAAAAGCAAACATGCAGAATTTAGACCGGTGACTAGCAAGAATGACTTGCCTAATCTTCACGTTTCTCAAGAACCAGAACCAGAGACCATAACGGAAGTGGTGGAAATTGTTAGCTCTCAGAGCACACCACTTGTCCCACCTCCGGATTTTTCAAAATGTTCTTCGAGACTTGATAGTCATTCGGATCACCATGTTGGTTTTGTTGATTCTTTGAATAAACCGATTCCTTCTCATAATTCTCAAATGAAATCGTTTATTCCTTGTGTCGGTTGTGGTGAGCCTCTTTTTGGTTCACCCTGTCGTTGGTGTACGTGTGTACAGTGTGGTAATGATATTCGGAACGGGAGTTGTTTGTTTTGTGGTTCGAGGAATTCATTTGATTATGATCCTAATCCGAACTCATTTAACGACCCATCAAATTTTTCCAATTACCCACCACAGCCCGACTTATCTTCATATGACCAACCTAACTGCTGTGAATTTTGTGGAGGTCCTCACCAAGGATTTGAGTGTCAATCCGGAAACACGTTTGTCTATGAACAGTTTTCTGGTGATGCTCAGAACTTTGGTTATGACCAATATCCATATAATTCACCAGTCCAGACTCAACATTTTTACTGTTGTGAGAACTGTGGAGGTCCCCATTTCAGCTCTGATTGTCAAACAGGGAATCCATTTCCTTGTAACAATTACGACTATCCATATCACGACCAACCTCCACAGTGCCAAATGACTCAAACTCCTCAGCAAACCCAACAAGACACTTATCTAGAGCTTCTGGAGTCAGTGAAAAGAACTGAGGAGTTGTGTAAAACAGCATTTCATAATGTTCCCAGTTTTTCTTGTGTATATTGTGGGGGTCCTCATGATGATTATCAATGTCAACCTTCCGGTTTTGACAAATCTCCACTCCCACAATGTCCTGTCATTCAAAATTCACATGAGAAATCCATGGAAGAATTGCTAGCTGAAGAGCAGGCTGCTAAAATAAATTCCCAAATTGCCTTTGAAAAATCTATTAGGGAATCAATTGCAAAAGAAAAAGCAGCCAGATCTAGCTCTCAATTTCGTTTTATTCCTGATGACAGTGATGATGAGGATACACTTGATTCATCAAGTTCATCAGATGATATCCCAGCAGTTGAGATTCATTCTCAAACAACTGCTATCACACCCAAAGCTCCCACTCACTCTCTGAACATGGGGGACGAGCATCTTGACACTGTTCCTGAAAAGGAATCGGACGAATTCATAAATTCTAGTGTTGAGAACCTTGTCCTAATCCCGAGAGAGTCACAGGGAACTTCTGATCATATGTGTGATTCTCTTTCCCCTATTGAGTGTTCAAAAGATCATTTTGAAACTTTCTCCGATGTTAGCGACGATTGTACTTCTCATGGAAACATCGAGTATGTTGAGGCATCACTCCCACAGTCTGATGCTGATCATCATCTTGAGGAGTTCACCGATGAACTCACTCACATCAATCCACTTTCATCGGAAAGTAATGATAGTCTTTTTGATTTCAAAGCTGATCTGGGAGAGACTGAAAGTCTCCTTGATAATGGTTGTTCACTCACTTCTTATCCCAACAGTCCAATAGAGAATGTTAATCACTTTGTTCCTGAAGCATTCAAAACAACTGTCACCAATCCTCTATTTGAATTCAACCTTGAATTCACCTTAATTTCTGAGAATCCACTCTTTGATACTCAGATTGAGGATAGTGATGAGTCTACAGTGGAACAAGAATTCACAGATTTACATCTTGTGATTGATTCTCTTCACGAGGAGTTCGCCGATGAACTCACTCATATCATATCTCCGCCGGAGTATGATAACTTCCACTTTGATCTAGACACACCCTTAATATGTCTTGATCAAGCGAGCTTAACTGATGAGATTCATGAAACTATGAATTCTCCTATTGAGGATGAAGAGTTAGTCATGATTTTTATCATGATTTTCTTTCTTTTCTTCATATATTCTGTCACTTCTCCTGTTCTTCACTCATTCGGGAATGAAGACATTATCTTTGACCCCGGCATTTCCATGTACCATTTGTGAGCCGGGTCTGTCTGTATATATCTCGTCGGTGTGGAACTTTCACGCGCTTCAAATGTTTATCCAAACATCTTGAATGAAAGTCCGATGGAGATTGTCTCTTCCACTTACTTCCCCATGAACAAATTAATTCGAGGTCGAGTCAAGCTAGCGACTCGGTAATCAAAAACAGTAGTTAAACATGGGTTTTCACCCGTGTGTACCACCCTAGTGTGGGGGAGATGCCCCACATGTTGTATATAGATCTAAAAAATGAATGAAAATTGTAAATATTAAAAAAGAGAATAATTGTTGTGTTTCTACACTTAGCTAGTAATGTTATCTTTTTACGTTCTAAGTTTCGGCATAACAGCCGGTACTTTGAATATTGAGGACAATATTCATTTCTAAGTGTGGGGGGGAAATTCTGGCGAATTTAATCATAAATGTACCCTTTTAGTCCCTTTTTCCCCCAAAATGGCCAAATTTTAAAAAATTTTTAGTGGAAGTACTATGTACTAAACACAACAAATGGTAATCAGTCCACCATGTCTAACCCACATAAGGACTGGCTAATCCAGGAGCAAACGGCTCTTGGTAAAGATATCTCAAATCCGTTGACGGCTTGCAATTTGCCCAAAATTGTATGGTATTCAGCTCACCATATCCTTAAAAGTAAATAGTTGGCTAGCCCGCAAGTTTATGGCTTGTGGTAAAGGCAGTGGAAAACCATAATTGGTAATCAGCTCACCAAAGATAATATTGATAATTTATCTAAGAGTTGGCTAGTCCAGAAGCAAACGGCTTCTGGTAAAGACAAATCAAATCCGTTGAAAGCTGGTGATTTGCTCAAAATCATTTGGTTATCGGTGTACCAAAGTTCTTACTTGAACTGAAACATTTGGCTACTCCAGAAGTAATGGCTTTTGGTAAAGAGATGAAATCCATTAATTTTTCACAAAACATTGCTAGGGACTAGCAATATCTTAGTGTGGGGGATTGATGAGTGTCTAAATACTCATCATTTTTGTACAAATTAAACTGCAAAAACATCTGAAAACACTCAGAAATGCATCAAAATGATAAAAATATCACAAATAAGTGTTTTATGTGTTTTAAATGCAAAAATATCAAAATCTGGTAAAAAAACGTATCAAGTTTGCATAATTGGCAGTTTTAGTCCCCCAAGTTTCAAAAATTGTCAAAAACAGTCCCTGGTAAATCTAAATAAAGAAAAATATCATTTTAAGTCCCTAGGGATTCTTAAGTTGTCAAAATTGGTCCTTGAGATTTAAAATTGCAAATTTACAACTTAGGTCCCTAAACTTTGAAATTTGGCAAAAATAGTCCTTGGAAATTATAAAATGTCAAAAATGGTCCTTGTACTATTGGAACTTGTCAGTTTTGGTCCTTGTGACAGTTTTGAGAAATTGGCAGAAATGGTCCTTCATGATTGGAGAAATTGCAAAAGTGGTCCTTGTATTCTAAACCAAATGAACCCATGACCCTTTAAACCATTGGACCCATGCCATTATCATTTTGAACCCCCTGTCAATAACCTGTTTTTGAACCACTGGTCAAACACCAGTCAAACACCCCCTTTCCCACCTTATCCTGTTTATCCTCCCCTTCCACTTACCTGCTCCCCTGCAACACACCTCTCCCATCATCCCTGCAACCCTTATCTCTTCAACTCACCCTCCACAATCATTACCCCTACTCCACCCCCCCTAGTTGCAAACTCAGAGCCCTACAGTCAAATATACCCTTTCCCGCCAAATTTTCATCCAATGGCCAAAATACACAAAAATCATCCAATGGCCAGGAATATTGATGGGATTTGATCAGAAAGACACGTGGAAGCTAGTTGGGTATAAAAGAGAGGAAGAGAAGCAAGAAATAGAGGGTAGTTAATTTTTAAAGTTTTATGTATGTCGTTTTTTTATGTGTATGTTTTAATTAAACTCTAAGATGTAATCTTTCTGTTTCTATGCATCAAACTAAAGTTGTTTTATGGTTGTAATCCAGTTTTAAATATCAATTCAAGGTTTTAATATCATTTCATGTTTCCAAGTCCACTGTTTCAAATTTCAGTTTCAAAATTCTATTGTCCAAGTTGTTAATGGTTTATTTTAAGCTTAAACAAGTCTATTTAAGCTCTCCATAGCTTTTAGTAAGCTTGTCAATCAATTCCAAGCAATTTTGAATTCTGGTCAACGAAAGTCAAAGGGGAGGGATTCCTGTACTTTGGATATTAGACTAGACTTGGAACTACTTGCAGGCCATATGTGACCTTGTTTACATCTTATTCAGCTAAAAATATAAGGTTACCAGTTTGCTCTTTTCATTTTCAAGTTTTTAGTTTAAAATTGATAAAATTAGTTTCTTTGTTAAGTACTGTTTAGGACTGCTTATTTATGTTAATTTCAGTTTAACTAAAGTTAGTATGAGTTTATGTATTGATTGCATGCTCTGAATCAAACACATGCTTTGAAAATTCCATTTTAGCCACTTAACAGGTGTGTTTGGATTTGCTGATTAATGTGTGATTTAGGTTTATTCAGTGGCAGATACTTGTTGTTTTAGGTTTGTGTAGTTCTAATTGACTCATGTCAGTCATAATTTTGCACCTGCAACAGCTCTAAGTCAAAATCATGTTTAACCTGTCTTAAATCCATATCTGTTAGAATTTTGTAAAACCAGAAATATGATTTGTGCTTAGAAATCAATGGAGTAGCCTTATGTAATCTTAGTTTAACATAAAACATCATATTTAGTCTATAAATCCAGATCAAAGTTCATGAAAGTCAAAGTTCCATATCTGTCAAAAAGTCAAAAATGTTGAAAATCTCATTTTATGCCCAACTAGAGAGATTTTTCATTGCTTCATTTATGGGT
The DNA here is from genome assembly GCA_019973895.1 of Chrysanthemum seticuspe. Classification (NCBI taxonomy): domain Eukaryota; kingdom Viridiplantae; phylum Streptophyta; class Magnoliopsida; order Asterales; family Asteraceae; genus Chrysanthemum; species Chrysanthemum seticuspe. Next base: position 239,284,413 of record BPTQ01000003.1, on the reverse strand, counting down.
CAAATCCAGTGAAACTTAGGGTTTATAAACTTCAATTGGTCTAGTTCCTTATTATGATTTTTATAAATTTTTAGCAATTTTGTAAAAGGTCTAAAATGTCTTGTCAAAGAGGGCAAAAATGCCCTGTGCACTGACTCAGTATTCACTGAGTCTGCACAGGGTCTTGCAAGGCTTGTCAAAAGCTCAATAGAGCTCATCAAGGTCTGTTCTTTGGTTTAGAGATAGTCACCCAGGTCTACTTTAGATTCCTTCTTTTAGTTTTGAGTTTAGCTTATTTGGGTGGCTTGTGCTTAAGCTCAAAGTAGGCCCCAAAAAGCTGTTTTAGCACATAAGCTCACATAGTCAAATCTGTGTAGCTGGTAACTTATAGGTTTAGAGCAGTTGATATTAGTTGCTTTCTAGTACTTATAGCATATTATAGCTTCTGTTACAGTTTGGTGGTCTTTGCTTTTCATTTGCTTATTCAAAGTGCTTATTCATAAGCACTTTGCATAGCAGTTTCATATTCTTGCACACAACCCCATGTTTTTATATTTTTCCTAGATTCTAAATATTATTTTAGACTTTCTAAGTCTGTTTGGTATTTTTCTGCATTTAATTCAATTTTTAGCACTTTTTAATTAGCATTTAATACAAATAATTCAGAAAAGTTTCAAAACATTAATTTTTCATTTTTCTTAAGTTAAGATAAATATAAAAAGACAAAAAAAATATTTTTCCAGATTTTTCATAGTTTAATTTGTAATTTTTAGTAATTTAATTAGTTTTAAATAGTTTAAAATTCATAAAAAATCCAAAAATAATCAGAAAAATATAAAAATAGTTTTGAAAATTCTCTTTTGTTATTTTAGATTTTTCCAAGTCATAATTTTATTTTTTTAGCTTTATTTCATATTTTCTTGTATTTTAGGTTATTATTTAATAAGTAAAAATAGTTTTTAATTAATAATAATTAATTAAATAGTTATAAAAATAATTTTCCTTTTCTAAAAATTTTCTTTTATCATTAGGTTTGTAAAAATGTCATTTTCATATTTTTAGGATTTATACTGCTTCAGTTTCACATTTTCTCTTGTACGTAACGTAGTTTTTAATTTAAGTTTTATAAAAGAGAAAAATCAAAAACATCAGTTTAAAAATAGTGATAGCGTTTATTTAATATTTTTTATCTTTTTAATTCTCTTTAATTTGCATTTAAGCCCCTGTAGTTTATGTGCTTTTTCTTTAGTTGTAATAATTCAAATCCCTCTTTTCCGTTCAAATCTCTCGATCACTATACGTTTGACTATTCTCGCACAGCTCGTTGGGACTTAACGACCTGGGGAAACACTATACTCTCCTGATCTTCATTGCATTTGTTTCCAGACTGTTTTAAGTTTGTTACGGTTAGCCATTCACAAGTGGCTAGCTTGCGTGATAAAACTTGACGGTTTGGGACGAATCAAAAGTCCATTAACTAGGGTTGAGTGTTCTCTACTATATATAGAGATAGATATCATCAGCATGAGATATAGAGAAAAACCATGAGAAACAAACAAAAAACTAAAACACTTATATGCGCAAGGGTTATTAATTTGTGTCTAATTCAATAACTAACATTTGGTCTTAACCCAAGTGGATATTCGTGTAACCCAGGCATAGGGTCGAATAGTTTACTTTAGAAAGTGATCACACGATTCCAAGTGATATCCGGTAACCTGATTTAGTCTTGCATTGCTACTGATTATATTACCCTGCTGGGCTCATAACCTCCAACAAGGTTGCCTTCCAACCAACCGATTACATGACCGCATTATTCCCATTAGCTTAACCGAACAATGATCGGTCACCTCCCAATCTTTTCAAAGTTATGGTTGGCCTGCCAACCGCAAGTTTCAATTGGTTTGTGTATGTGTTGTTTTCTTTTTATTTGTTTTTTTGAGGTAAGTTTTTGGTTGTGATCACATTATTAGCAAATTGTGGTTGGATGTAGTTTTGGAGAGAGAAACTGATGTGGCGTTGATGTGGCGAAGAGTAACCACAATATTTATGGTTACCATTAGCATCGGCCTTACCAAGAAGCAAATCTCCGAGACTGCCCATGGGATAATAGTCACAAACAATAAACTTGATCAACCTTTTCGTTTGAGGAAAGCGTTAACAGGGACAAGATATTCACAATTTTGACTTATCGATGCTAGTTGTCCTACTCGTCGTCCAAACACCTTCCTCCTAGCACAAACCGTCCTAATAAAACTTTTCACGACACAACACTTACCATCTAAGAACACCACCTTTTTTGGAGAATCCTAATGCACTCTCTCCCATTACGCCAACGGATGCCCTCATCACATCCTTCATTGTCCATCGACACCCATTGTTGTCCACTTTGTTAGTTCCATCACCAAAGCGCTTCACCGTTGGTATATCATCCATCCATACAATAAATGTGTCGTCATACTCATATAGAGACAATGATGATCGCTCATTTTCTTCGCCATTCCTAACAAAGTCATATACTAAAATATTAGTTGCAATGTAAAATGTATAGCCCTAGACTCATGAAATTAATATACAAGAACATTACCTTGGAATTTTTTTTGATATATACTTGTCGTCCAAAGCATGGAATCTATTATTGAATTCAATATTGTAATTTTCTTAGGTGGACCGATAACATACCCATCTCAAATTTATTAAACACATTGAATTGATTACATTCTTAGTCATGAAGTGTGTGAGTTGTGTGTTTATATGAATTACAGTATTACTTAGCTTACTCAAATCACAATAGAAACAATTGTAGTACGCAGATTCTTCGTTGCTCAACGATACATGGTGATTTCTTGTTCGTTTCACACTTAATTGGTGATGCATGGTGTGTTGTCTTTGTTCTTAGCATTTTCATGGGCATCTCCCACTAAGTAGTCTATGGTAATCTAATAATCCTTGTATGGGCTCAAACAAACACCAAGGAAATGGAATGAGAAGCTATGTTCTGTACTTTTTGAGAATGGCTTCCACAAAGCAAACATGATTACTCTTTATCCATAAAAGCTAAAAATAATGTTTACATTGCCTTACTTGTGTATGTGGATACATTGTCATCACTAGAAACAACTTGGATGAAGTAAATCTGTGCAAAAAGTTTCTTTAGACTAAATTCTTAATAAAAGAATTGGGGGACTAAAATACTTTCTTGGTATTGAAGTCTTAAAAAAATATCAAGGAATTTGCTTATCTCAAAGAAAGTATTGCACGGAACTACTTGCTGAATATGGGTTGCTTGCCTGCAAGCCAGCCGTGACACCCATTGAATCAAAATTGGTCATAACAGATAAACCTGTTAACAAGAAAGATAAACCTTCAAAGAATATTACAAAATACCAAAAACTATTGGGAAAGTTAATATACCTCACTCACACAAGGCCTGATATATCATACGCTATGCACTCCTTAAGCCAATTCATGCCCTTTCCTCTCACTTCTCACTTAAATCTAAGAGTTTTACAACACTTAAAGAATGCACCTGGAAAGGGTATACACATCACTAAAACCAATAGCTTAGTTGTAATGGGTTATGTTGACTCGAATTGGGCCAAATGCAAGGCTATAAGGAGATGTGTCACAGGGTTCTTTGTTTTTTTTGGAAACTCTCTCGTGTCATGGAAAAGAAAAAAACAAACTGTAGTTGCTAGATCTTCTGCAGAAGCTGAGTATAGAGCTCTAGAAACTGTAACATGTGAAATAATGTGGCTTTCAAACCTGTTGAGAGATTTTAAGTTGGAAATTGAAAAACCTGGTCAATTTTTTGTGATAATAAGGTTGTCGTACAAATTACAGTCAACCCTGTCTTTCATGACAGAACTAAGCATTTTGAAATTGACCTACACTTTGTTAGGGATAAAATAATTGATGGCATTATCAAACCATCAAATATTGAGTCTCCAAAAAATCTTGCAGACATGTTTACTAATGGTCTACCTGCAGATCAATTAACTCAATTGCTCGATGGTCTGAACTTATTTGATCCCTTCAAGACTTAAACTGAGGGGGTGTGCTAAATTTATATATATATATATGTGTGTGTGTGTGTGTGTGTGTGTATTTTATGTCTTTCCTGTACTTATGGCACGATTAGTTTTTTTTCAGGGTCTAATTCTGGACAAATGGGAAGATATTTTTGCTGGTCTAATAAGGAATAATATTCAGGGGCTACTTATGGATTGTTCATATCTTGAAGGGCTTATGTGAAGTTTTCATATTATTCCAATGGTTATATAAACCATGTATCCCGTAGGTTTAATCATCATTATATATATATATATATATATATATATATATATATATATATATATATATATATATATATATATATATATATATATATATATATATATATATAGAGAGAGAGTTAGGATCAAATAAGAAGATTACTTAAAATAAGAAGGAATAAGAAGAACTATAATCGCAAATCCGAGATGCACCGACCTAAAATAGATGCATCCCTATAATCTTAGATGCATTATAATGCACCATAATATGTTTTCTAGCTTTTAATTAGATGCATATACGTATATTAGATGCATTTCATGATTTCTCTTGTTTTTTGTTTCTCTGCACGTGCCGAAAACATGAAAATCAATTTGCACCATCTATACATCAAATTAACTTTCGAAACTCAAAATGTTGCATTTATATGAATAGAAATGCATATAATGCAAGTCGTTGCATCTCAAATGTGTGATTTTAGTCACTTCTCACCACTTCTTATTTTAATTTACTTCTCACTGGATCCCTACTATATATATATATATATATATATATATATATATATATATATATATATATATATATAGTAGGGATCCAGTGAGAAGTAAATTAAAATAAGAAGTGGTGAGAAGTGACTAAAATCACGCATTTGAGATGCAACGACTTGCATTATATGCATTTCTATTCATATAGATGCAACATCTAGAGTTTCGAAAGTTAATTTGATGTATAGATGGTGCAAATTGATTTTCATGATTTTGGCACGTGCAGAGGAACAAAAAACAAGAGAAATCATGAAATGCATCTAATATACGTATATGCATCTGATTAAAAGCTAGGAAACACATTATGGTGTGTTATAATGCATCTAAGATTATAGGGATGCATCTAATTTAGGTCGGTGCATCTCGGATTTGCGGTTATAGTTCTTCTTATTCCTTCTTATTTTAAGTAATCTTCTTATTTGATCATAACTCTATATATATGTATATATATATATATATATATATATATATATATAACTGATCAGTCTCTTGTTACGAGCAGTTTCCCTAATATCCAAATCATTTAATCTTTTGTATATCCTACACTTGATTGTCTTATTGATAATCATTGTGTATTTGTAATCGTTCGGTTATAATATAATCATTCAGTTCTTCTATTGGTATTTTGTGGCGTTTGATATCTTTTGGATCACTTGATCTGGTAAAGAGTATTACATCTGTGATTTTCTACAGTTTTTCATTGTCCATCCACAATCCATGTCTGATGGATGAAACAGGTAACTAGATATCGAATTTATTTGAAAATCAATCTTACTTGTAAAAATATTATCAATTTCTAATTGAACTAAAACACAAATCATTACAAAACAAAATAGAATGCAACAATAATTATAACTAACTAGTTACAATATTTGTGTACGCACGAGATTTTAATTTATTAACCTCTAAACATGTAATATAATTCACCTTTGCCCAAAAATAAATTCTTAACCTCTAAACATAAGAAACTCATTATCACACATGGAACTCATTATCATAGTGAGTTTGTGTATAACTCGCATTTTGTGGTCTAAGACATAAGTCAATTACGCATGACGCCACTCTTATACTATCTTAATAGAGAAATGATATATCCTTCTACTACATGTTCTTACACATATTCTTACTCACACGATCCTGACAAGTGTCAGAATATACAGTTTCGATGCATAGAGATAATAAGTGGAGAAAAAACATATTATATTATTATGTGTGTAGGAGGATATGTAGGAATATAATGTAGGAGGCTATAGCAAAACTCATCTTAAAATCATATGCAAGAGTGAACACAGTTGCTTTTATGACATGCAACAACTATTTTTTTTGTACCAAAACATCTCACACTTTGTGCTCACAAACCAAGATCCCAATACAAAGGCCATACATGGAAACACAAACATAATTTTGAAAAGGTTCATCTTTCTTGTGTTTCCATTGATTCACTTGAACTCTTCTTGCTTTCGAAACCTAAGAATTTCGTACCCGTGTCAATTTTTTATATATGGTATTAATGACCGTGTATTATAATGTTAATTACACATAACAACGCGAAAAGTGGCATTAAGCATTTTTTATCAATCAGTTCTAATAGCAAAATAATCGTCTCCATTTTCATGCCCTCGATCATGCACGGCCATATTCCCAGCATTCTATAAATAAGGAATATAAAAGAATTTACAATAAGGAATGTAAAAGAGTTCAACTTGAACAAAATTATCTATTAGTAACTCAAAAAAGCTATATTGTTGCAAGTCATGAGTGTATGAGTATCGGGCTAAAATAGTCAAATGGGTTGAAAATACCAGTTGGATAAAAAACTTAGCTTACATCACGAGCTCAGGATTTACTATCGTCTTGCCTTCATGTGAAAGAAATTTGCCTTGCTTGAGTTCAAACTCTATGAAGCCTAGAATCACAAAGGCTATTTTAATATCTGATACGAAGTCAATCCTCATTGTCTCGTAGACTTGGGCTAGTGCCAAATTTGTTTGCCTAAACTCATCATATAAAATATCAATGTTAGTTCTCAATATTCATTTAAGACAACTCAGTATGTAACTACTTGGATATCATGTTGCATGCAGTTTCTTAAGATAAAGAAATTTGTCAAAACACATCAAAATATTATTACCACAACCCATATTACTTCAGTTGGTTATCTTGCTATACCGTACTTCAAAACACGATGTGAAACACGTATCAAAGAAAAAAAGGTGATGAGAAGAAATTACATTGTAGATATGACATTGTTATGATTTTTTTTTGCCTATCAACACTTGATCACTTGTCGTCTTGTCGATATATAAGGTAAACCCAGTCAGATATAATGTGGGCCGTTAAGATCTTCTACATAAATTGCCATTAATATCTTTATACAAATTTTAGCCCAGTTAAAACACAAGAAATACTTAAACACTAATAACTTTTAAGAATTGTCACATCAAGCATCTTTTAGACCATCCGTTATAAGAAGTTGCACGCGTCCTTTGTCCATTTGGCACTCCATGACCGAGTCTTGATTACTACGGTCACCTCATAAGCACGCGTCTATGAACAAAATTTGGGGAACTCGATCGACCGAGTCTTGGAACTATGTTTGTGATTTTGGTTTTTTTAGGTATATTTGTGTTTAAGTGGAGTATATTTAGGTGGTAAAGTTGGTTATCTTATTTTATTAAGTTGGTGATGAAGTTGACTCTGGAATGAAAGCGTTGATGTGTCATTGGTGAATACGATCTTGTGGTCTCTTTATTATACCCACTCTTAGTCGATGAGTTTCAAATTTGAAATTAAGACTTGGAATAAATGGAAATTAACCATTGATATTTGAGACTTTCATATTTTCTATTGTGTACATCAAAATTGTAAAATGATACTCGTGATCTTTTTCTTAGCACATTTTTTGGCTAGTATTTTGATAAACAGGAAGACTACTACAAATGTTAAATTTGGTGAACACATTATTAGGTCTACCAAACTCATGGCCTCTTGTTTGTGAAAGAATTCAATGCATTTTCTTTTGCATCAAATGCTTTTACAGTTTTTAGTAAACTTTCTTTTTTATATCAATCTCATTCATCATGACACTCCAATACTATGACCGAATTAAATGCAATTTGTAATGACTTAAATGGTTGTGAATTGTGCTTTTTTTTTTTTTTTTTTTTTTTTTTTTTTTTTTTTTGAACGGCAAATGAATAAATAAAAACTAGCAAGAAGCTAGCAAAAAATTACACCGGTTTTTTGAGCCAATCAGGCCAAATTAAACATTTAGAACCTCTACATTTTAACCAAGAAAATGAACAAACACGAATGTTATCAAATAAGTCACATTTCCTCATGCGTTGAGAGTTGAATGTGACCAAATTACGATACTTCCAAAGATACCACCATGTTGTTGCAACAATTACTTGTAAACGAACCTTAAGATCATATGACAGCTGAATGTTATCAAACCATGAAGTCCAGTCCGAATGAGAATTCAAAGCAGGGATAGGCATATCACACCAAATTCGAACCAACCGCCAAATATTTAAAGCAATATCACACGAATAAAAAACATGATCGTTGGATTCCATACTGTTAGAGCATATCGGACAAGAGATCGATGGAATATCCAAACTTCGTCTTGAAAGGTTCAACCGGTGAGGGAGTCTATCCAATCTCAATCGCCATATAAAAATATTCACCTTCCTAGGAAAGACTTTACACCAACTTGTTGGGAACTCAAATGCCGGGAGAATATAATCGTCAATATGATTCCTTGTGACCCCTACTAAAAACGTACCATCTACACCAATACTTCAACGAACTTCATCTTGACCATCAAAATCTGATAAAGCTCTCAATTCGGTTTGTAAAGCTTCACTTAAGGCATGAGTTCGACCGGAATCTATAGGCCTCTTCCAATTCATAATCCACTCGCCATTCACAAAACGATCTTTAATGAAACAATTAGGTTGCACATCAAGATGATATAACCTTTTATAACGATTCATAAGAGGGCAAACCGAATTGTACCAAAAAACATGAGTTTATTTTCTCTCTTTGGTAACTTTATTGTCTCTCTTTATGCCGCATTTTCAGATCTACCAAAAAGATGAGTTCTTTGTGAAATAACATAAATCTTTTTATTTCCCTTCAATATACTCACCAAGTTACTGTGGTGGTGGTGATGATGACTATCGGGTTTCTTGTCTTAAGCTCTAGCAAAAATCATTTATTATTTCTGCTTTTATTTTTCGAAGGACAAGCAAAAAGCAATTCTTTCGTGATTGAAATAGGTGTTCTTGGAATATTAAGGTATAGTCATCCCATTTTAAGGTTTATCTCAAATCCTTTTTATTTGAAAAGTATCACTATAGGTTTTATGTTTTGTGGTCTGGATCATATCTATATGGTGTATATTTTTGTTTGTTTTTATGGTGTCTTTCTTTTTCTAAAATTGTGTTGGTGGGGTGTAAATTTATTTGTTTAATATGGATATGTGTTATACGAGTTTTGTTTATAAACACTTTATTATGCAAATAACTATTGTGCCTGGACTAATTAAGAAATTTGCATGATGAAACTATAAAGCATTTCCATTGAAGATTTAGAATCTGCACTAAATGTCAAAGAGCACATTATCAGTATCTTAGGTTTTTGAATGCATTAATTGGTACAAAATGAAAAGTAAAATTTGTTATAACGAGCGTTCCTTCGTTTCTTTTGTTACACGAGATAATTGTTGACTGGCAAAAGAGTAAAGATTATTTCATATAAGACATAGGCAATAGTTGATATGAAGAAGGTATTGGGTTATTGGCCGAAGTGGAGTAAATCACACTAGGATAGCATAAAAAAGGGTATAAAAATTGCATAAGGGCATTATAGTTTATACACAATAATTTTATGTATATCTTCAAAATGATATGTGTACATATCAATTCCTTTATATATATAGCTAACTTGAATCGTAAATTTTCAGCGAAACCAGCAAGCTTAAACATGAAGTTGTCACGGCTTCCCTGCGCAACTATTAAGATAAGAACGAGAACCTCCGGAAACAGGCTCAAAAGTGGAGGCAAGCTTATGAAGATGACACAATATTAAGTTTCAAACCGATTACATCATCCGGTTTAACCCACATTGAATCATCATCATTCACTGCATCTGAATGGGGCCACCCAAACAAAAATGTCCTGGCAGTATTCAAAGTAGATAAGCTATGTACACCAGAAGGTGTAGCCAGAATCACCTAAACCCACAGTATCTTAGACCACGAAGAGCTGGAGAAAGGAACGCATCACCTGTAATTGCCATGAAGTTACACGATACGGGGTTATCAAAGGCAAATTTTAGCAAGTAAAAACGACAGAAAACGTGTAAAAACAGATGAAAATGAGTAAAAACGGAAGAAAACGTGTAAAAACGACAGAAAACGTGTAAAAACGGATAAAACGTGCAAAAACGAATGAAACCGTATAAAAATGGACCAAAACGTGCAAAAACAGAAGAAAACGTGTAAAACAAACAAAACATGTAAAAACGGACGAAAACGTGTAAAAACGAACGAAAACAAGTAAAAACGGACGAAAACGTGTAAAAACGGACGAAAATGAGTAAAAATAGAAGAAAACGTCTAAAACGGACGAAAACATGAAAAAACGGACGAAAACGTATAAAAATGGATGAAAACGTGCAAAAACGGACGAAAACGTGTAAAAACGAAAGAAAACATGTAAAAACGGACGAAAACGTGCAAAAACAAATGAAAACGTATAAAAATGGACGAAAACGTGCAAAATGGACGAAAACGTTAAAAACAGACGAATACATGTAAAAAACGGACGAAAACGTGTAAAAACATACGAAAACATGTAAAAACGGACGAAAACGTGGAAAAACGGATGAAAACGTGTAAAAACGGACTAAAAAGAGTAAAAACGGAAGAAAACGTGTAAAAACGTACGAAAAGGTGTAAAAATGGATGAAAACGTTAGAAAATCAAATTTTCGGTTATTTACTAACGACCGTTAGTATAAAGGACTAACGGCCGTTATTTAATTGTCATTTGAAAACCACACTGACCATTTATGTAATTAACTGATTTGATAAAGAAGGTGACAAGGGCTTTTTGGTAATTTCATACGGATTTGGACTGTATCCGTAATAACAAGAAACCACAATGACTGAATCCATCAAAAAAAGTTTAGTGACTGAAAGTGAAAAATTCAACAAACCACAGTGACCATTTGTGTAATTAACTCTATTTTTTTCAAGTGAGTTTTTTTTATTTTTATTAAAAAATAAATGTTTAGGATTGGTTCATTGAATCTTTAAATAATTTTGGTTTTACAATGATCTCAAAGCATTAATAATTTTGGGCCTTTTTGGTAGACATTTTTGTAGAGCTTTTTTGAAGCCGGAAGTTTTTTATTACAAAAATAATCTCTTACAAAACTAGTAGCTCTATTTGTATACATCAACTTCAAGCTTTTATTTTAAACAAATAGTTCCAAAATAAAAAGCTAGTTCATGAAACTTTTAAAAATATTTCAGAGCTGTTAAAACATAAAGTTACTGTTAACAGCTAATTTGTCTAACACTTTTATTGAAAAAAAAAGATACAACTTGTAGCTAATGTTTACAACTTTGCAGTTTACAACTTACAGCACACAGCTTACAACTATTTTTGCCAAACATAATATAAAAAAGTTACTGCAAGCTACCTACTATAATTAATATTCCCACTAACATTGACAAATGTCTTCAATTCTTTAAATGTTAATCACCTAAACTTCTTAAATGTAATATGCAAACTTTTAAAATGGTCTCTCACACACTAAAAAATCCATATATAACTTGATTTATGTATCAATTTTATTATAATGTAATCTATAACTAATTAAGATATAATTTGTAAGATAATGATAAAACCCGTAGGTATAATATTATTATGGACCATTATTTATAATGGTGAAAACCCTAATACCCTAAACCCACAAACCGGGCTTGGGCCTAATTATCCACTAATACTCCCTCGCAGTTCGAGCGGCGAAATCGCGAAAGCTCGAACTGAAGTAGTAAACTAAGAAAGCAAAATAAAACAATAACCAAAATAAAACGGGATAATTCAAAGTATCCTAAACAGTCGTCTCGGGAATAAGAACCCTGGATTCGACACCAACAAAAGTCATCTCGGGAATTGATACCCTGGATTCGACACCAACACAAGTCGTCTTGGGAATTGATACCCTGGATTCGACATAAAACAAAAACAAAAAAAGAAATTAAATAACTTTTTTCTTTTTCTTTTTCTTTTTTTGCAACGGTAAATCATATGTAGACAAATCTTCAAATCTTGAAGTCTTCAAAGTTGAGATCTACAGTCAACAATAACGGCAAAGGTTTTTTTTTTTTTTTTTTTTTTTTTTTTTTTTTTTTTTTTTTTTGATCGGCAGAAGAGTAGAAAAAGAAAAAGAATTAGGGTTGTGGAGATGATTGAGAGGGTTGGGAAGGAGAAGCAGTAGAGGTTGAAGAAGAGGCAGGATTTTTTTTTTTTTTTTTTTTTTTTTTTTTTTTTTTTTTTTTTTTTTGAGATAGGAGATACGTTTGACGGGTGGGTTAGAGTAGGCGGCTCAACATAGTCACCTAGGTCTGAGGATCAGACCCGCTCTGAAACCATGTAAGGTTGATAGATTGAGAGAATAATGATGAGTTTATTGATCGATCGTTTGACAATCCCAAAACCGGGATACATATAGGTCCCAAACCCTACAAAGACATGGGCTTGGGTACAAGTACATAAACATGGGCCTAATGTAAATACATAATACTAACACACCCCCGCAGTTTGAGCGGCGAAATCGCGAAAGCTCAACTGGAGATTAAGCTAATAACATAAACTAAAGCAAGTAAATACAACTAACAAAAGATGAGACAACGAAAGTTGGTTCTAAAACTTCAACCCCCAAAGAACCTTCCAAACAAACGGGGCGTGTTTTTCGAAAAACATAAAGATACAATTTTTTTTTTTTTTTTTTTAGAAGTGAGATAGATAGGGAGAATGGAGGTGAGGAGATGAGAAAGCAGAAGCAGGTGAGAAGACAGAGAAGACAGCAGGTGAGGAGGTAGTAGATTTTATTTATTATTATTATTATTATTATTATTTTTAAACAGTCGTCTCGGGAATTGATACCCTGGATTCGACACCAACAAAAGTCGTCTTGGGAATTGATACCCTGGATTCGACATAAAACAAAAGTCGTCTTGGGAATTGATACCCTGGATTCGACATAAAACAAAAGTCGTCTTGGGAATTAATACCCTGGATTCGACATATAAATAACAAATTTTTTTTTTTTTTTTTTTTTTTTTTAACATTGTAAACCCGTGTCTTACACTTTATTATTCATCACTATAAATAGAGTACAATGCAATATTGAAAACCCTAAATCAATCTTATGGACCCTAAGCCCACAACCGGACTTGGGCCGACTAATCTAACTTATCATCTAATACTCCCTCGCAGATCGAGCGGCAAAATCACAAAAGCTCGAGACTGAGTAAACTTGATGAACACATCCGATGACCACTATAGTGAATTCTCTATGACGTAGCAGCAACAAAAGCATTTGTAATACCTTAAAAAAGAAAGAAACCTTGATATGCTTATTTGAGAATGTGGAGATGATAGAGATATGAGACTGGAGATTGGATATTGAACCTATCAAGAACATAAAAGACCATTTTTTTTTTTAGGAAGCAAAACTAAAGAAATAAAAATAAATAGAAAAGCAAGGAAGCTAAGATCTTGATGCTTTGTGAGGCACACTTTGATGATGTATATGGCTCACAAATTTAAGTAGGATGACAAGCGATTTGAAAATAGATAAACTGTATTAGCAATATCAGTATTGGAAGAAGTAACAAGCAAATTGCACTACTACATAAACAAGAATAGAGACCCCTACATGGAGACCCTTTCATAAAAAAGACAGGTCTCGTAAAGCTTTTCCACCTAGAAAAAAAAGATCAAGACCGGTTTCTATAATTCAAACAGGTCTCTATTTGGAAAATATATCAAGACCGGGTAATATGTTAAAGACGGGTCTATAAAAAGTAGCTATCCAGACCTGTTGGTAACTTTAAAACACGTCTAAATCTGTTTGACCCGAAAAGACCGTTTTCTAATTAGCCACCGGTCTACCATCTGTGAATGGCGGGACTTGAAAAGTTGAATTTTCACCCCAAAATTTCATTCCCACTCAACAGTCAACATAACCAAATCCTAACCCTAACCCCCTTCTCCATAATCATTCCTGCCATTAAGTGATTAAACCACCTTCAGCACCATCGCCATCATTAAGCCACAAAATCAAACCATTGCCACCTTCACACCATCAACCTCCAACTGCCTTTGAGCCCTAATCCCGTCTCCACAGCTGCAGCAGTTCCACGCCCCATCTCATCTCGTCTTCTCCCAGGAGAACACACACATCTGTAGCACCCCTCTTATCTGAAAACACCAGGTACTTTTATCTGTATTGATTTTGAATATGTATATAATTTTAGTGATTTTAATTATCCTTTGCTTATTAAAAAGCAGGGTTATCTGATTCAAGGTTGGATGGAGAATTAATGCCGAAATTGTTAACAGAATAAAGTTTATTTTAATTAGATTAGTCAAACAATGGAATTTATCATACAACTAAAACTAGATGAAATTGTTTCCATGTGTAAGCCTTTCGTATTTGTTATGTCAGATGAGTTCATAAGCCGAGGTTTTAACTATAGTTAATTATGTTACAAGGCTTTAAAAATAGAAGTCGTTCAAGTGCCTCTTTTCATTTATTTATATCATACAAATTCTAATACCAAGCTAACATACATAGACAGAAGGCAGCAAACATAAGTTGTAAATTTTCTTATGTCCGTGTTCATCGATGCACAACTGTACATATGTGATTTCAGTATAGAAGTGCTTAAAAAGAGGCACGAGTCATTACTACAGTAGTAATTTCATTGTTTCAAGGATGTGTGCATAGAAATCGATTATGTGAAAGTCAGACATAGTAATCGAAATCGTATAATCAGCCTTGGAGAATGTAAGACTGTCGTTATGTGAAGGAGAATGTTGATGCTGGTACGTTGCCTTTTTCTGTTCCATGTTGATTTTGTCATCACGTTTTAATTGATATTGTGCATCCTTTCCTTTCATTGACAGCCTTTCTTACTCTTAAAAGGACCCAACATTCATTATTTTTACCAAGTATATATGCTTATTTCAAGTTGTTTTGTTGTCATTATAAATTGTTTTTTAGTAATTTGAAATAATGTGCTGCTGTAGATAAAACACTTTATGATGGACAAGATAAAGATATATGAAGAACGTTTGTTGATATAACTGCGAGTCCATAAACAAACCATATTATTGTATCAGGCATTGAATATTCGGGTTTCAAAAGTCATGGCTATAACATATAATTAATGCTACTGTAACATGTTTACTGTCTAAAAATGAGTGAATTGGATGGTATATAGTGGTGGAATAGTTGGTCTAATGTGTATGTATTTGATGGAGGCTGCCATGTTCTTGGGTAATATACACAAACATCAATTCCTGTTCTTTGTGTAAATTTTATTTGCTCAGACTCGCCTATTAATGTACTATTGGTTTTAACAAACCGCTGTTGCTTGCTTACTTGCAGGGGTATTCCTAAAGCTCTTGTGCCTCTTGAGGTATTAAGTATTAACCCTTTGATGTCTTAAGTTTTGTTAGTTCGTTTTAGTTACCTGTGTATCTTTTTGAGCCAAATGGTTCAGTTTATTAGTTCATTTATGTTCAGTGGAAACAAATAAGATAAGATTCTAGAAGTCCCTTTTAATGTAATCATGCTTAGGGGTGTCATATACCCCGACCCGGCCCGAACCTGACCCGAACCAGAATAACGATATTCGGGTCGGGTTAATCGGGTTCAAAATCTAACTCGGGTTAATCGGGTTCAAAATCTAACTCGGGTCAATCGGGTTAATCGTTTTGAAGAGTTTGCTGATCAAAATGCTCCAAGCATGACCCCATATGCCCGTTCTTGGCAGGCTCATTGTCACGCTCATTGGCTTCTACTGTCTGTTATCCTATAGAACTTGCTAGAACTCGTATGCAGGTGCGTTTAGTAGTTGCACTTGTTCCCAAGAATAAGGAGATGTTTATTTGCATGGAGCATTGAACTTTGTTGTTTGTTGGGTTTACTTCACATTTTGTGCACAGTAGCAAATAACTTGCTGTTATTTCTTACTGCAGTGCAAAATTATCGTGCACTTTGGACGGGTCTTAGGGCACAGCTTGCTCGTGATGTACCTTTTTATGCCATTTGCTGGTCTACCCTTGAGCCAGTCAGAAGAAGGCTCTTTGGTCTGGTGGGTGTGGAAGCTAATGCCGCCACCGTGCTTGGAGCAAATTTCTCGACGGGTTTTGTTGCAGGTAGCCTTGCTGCTGCTGCCACATGCCCGCTTTGATACATAGATACAATATATTTCATTTAGAGCTACGAATTTGACTTGTATACTCATTAATGAATTTTTTTTGGTTGGATGAAACTCAATATTACTCAAAATGCATGATTCGTAGTTGTTTGGGATTGTTTATTGATCACATTTATAGGGGCTGTTTGGGATGGTTTATTGAAAGTACTACAATTAGTTTCAATAAGCAATCTCAAACAGCTCTTATTTCTAATAAAAGTAACAAAAATAGAGACCGGTTTTTACTGTGTTCAGATTTATGTGCATGTACTCCTTGAAAGTTACATATTTTGCCGACTGCCTTCTTATACTAACTTTTATGTTGTCGTTTTAGGCTCAGCAGGCTCCCATACGAGACGCCCAACAACAGAACTGGAACAACGCCAACAGCAGCCCCAGCAACATTTAGGGCAAGCAGGCACACGACAAAGGCTGCGCGTACAGGTTACCAACCTGCAGTTACAATATCCAAATTACCTACGTTACTTTCGGGTATGTATTTGTATATACCAGTTATTCATTTCTTTCGTGTCTTTGTGCATGATTCATGGGTTTATGTGTCTAACATGTTCCTGATTTCCCTTCCAAGATTGTTCCTTTTGTGAGGTAACACCAAGAAGTTGTAAACAAACTTTAAAATTACAGTATATACAATATGATGATAGAAAAGCCCCGATCTGTATTCGTGGCACTAAAACTATTATTTTGTGCTTTATAAACATTTAATATCTAATTTGTCGTCTTCCAGTTTTAAAGCTGAGACCACCTTTCGTTTATTGCTTTTAGGCTATGTGTTAAAAGCCACATAAAACGGTGGATGAAATAACTCATGATCTGTAACCAATAAGTCTCAGCTTCAAATCTTTTTTTTCACTTGCAGGCTGAAAGTGCAGTGGAGTTTGGCAGTGCTGTTTAGATGAACTGGCCGGTTTTTGCTATTGGGCACAAGCCTACAACTAATTCTTTAGATGGGCAGTTGGAGCGATGGTTAGTTTGGCTGCTAAGCAGATATGTACGTGTCTTTGTGTCATGTTGCCAATTGAACTTATGTTTGATTTTAGAAAAATGTAGCAAACACCCCCGCCGCAACGCTGGGGGTTCCTGCAACTCGTTATACGATACATTTCATGTAGAGGTGATGAATTCTACATGTATACTTACTAATGATATTTTTTGCTTGGCTATATCTCAATATTACTCGTGGTCATATGACTTGAAATGCATGATTTGTAGGGGCTGTTTGATAGTGCTTATTAAATACACTTATAGGGTTGTTAAAGATTGCTTATTGAAAGCGCTAATAGTAGCTTTAATTAGCAATCTCAGGCAACCCCATTTTTTTATTTAAAAATAACTATCATAGAGACAGGTTTTTATTCTAAAACCGGTCTCTATTAGGTTTTTAAGGCGTGTTTTTATGAAAATAACCGGTCTCTAGTTTGTTTTAGAAGCCTGTGTTTAACAGCAAACCGGTCTCAATTAGCTTGTCGAGACCGGTTAAAAAACCGGTCTCCATTTATTTTCACATGGAGAGCCCCCCTCATAGAGACCTCATCATAAACCGGTCTCGATTTCGTCTCAAACAGGTCTCCAAAGCACATTTTGTAGTAGTGTTGGACTAATATAAAAGAAAAGCTTGATAAAACGAAAGTCTTTTGTAACAGAAAATAAACAATTAAAGGATATATTTGGAGAATCAATTAAAGGATATATTTGCAAACCGAAAAAGAAGGCAACAAGCACACGAGAAAAAAAAAAGAAAAAAAATTAGATTGAATATTAGAAAGATGGTGGCAGCGGCTAGGGTTTGAAGAAAGTGAGATAGTTATGCAGAATTTTTTGACGGGTGGCAGCAGAGGGTAGCGGCTTATGGTGACCGACTAGGTTTTGAGAATAGAGATAGAGAGATTTGACGGGTGGTATAGGAGTGGTGGCTTGATGACCTGGGTCTCAAGATCATACTTGCTCATGATACCATGTTAAACATTGTAAACCCGTAGGTATATTATTATTATGGACCATTATTTATAATGGTGAAAACCCTAATACCCTAAACCCACAAACCGGGCTTGGGGCTAATTATCCACTAATATAATTATCCTTGATAAAAAGAAATTCCTTAACAAAAGTCACCACACCACTATTGAAGGTGTAAAAAAACAACCTGACTCGAACGTGAACCCAAAGACTCTCAAGTGAGGTTAGTCGGATTAGTTTGTTTGGCTTACTCGTGTTCGGGTCATGAATAAATTATACTCATAACTTATCCATGTACCCGGACAGACCCGATCCAATTTTTACCTGAAACAGATTAACTTGAACCCGACCAACAAAAAACTTAATAATGTCAAGTTTAAATATGTTTTTACCCGACCCCAATAAACCCGAACATGACCGACTCTACTTTACCAATGTTAACACCCATCGTCACCAGTCACTACCAACAAGTCAATACTTCTTACTCAACAAGTAAACAAACTTCAACTACCTAGAATCTACAATAATATTGTCTCATAACTCATTACCTCATCTCCATCTACCATCTTCAACCACCTTTTGCATTTACTCGCTCAACTACCTAACATATTTATCTTTATATTTTTCTATATAACCCATTTGTTTGAAAATTGCCAACACAAGTATAACAAGCTTATGCTATGGCAGTGGTGGTGATGACAGTCGTTGGCACTGGCTGGTGGTCCAAAGTTTATGTCTTAAGCTCTAGTGAAGATCATTTCACACATGCTCAAAACCATGTTTTATTTCGTATTTTACTTTTTGACACAAGCAAAGAGTTCTTTATGTCATTTGTTGAAATAAGTGGTCTCGGAATTAAGGTAACATCTTTTTCTTTTTATTATCATGTACCATCACTACAAACAAATGCCTTTTGATGCTAATATATGTATTTATTTAATCTTGTAGAGAGGTCTAATCAGAGGAGTTGCATTTATGCAAGCATTGACATTCTCCATCAATATGTGTGGGAATATAGGTCGACCAAGTGTTGTCGTGGATAATCACGGCCGAAGTACGCTTAAGATATTCATAAAAGGTCTTTAGTCTAAGAGGTAAAAACAAAAAGGATGACATGAAAGGGTTGGGAGACGTTATAAATCATTATTTACATCTTTTCGAAATTGTCACTCCACAATCTCAACATTTGATCGAATGCCTCAAAAATGGCAGGTATACTCTAATACTTCTTTTGCAAATTGTTTTAAGTTTAAATTTTGAGAAGGTTTCCAAATGAGTGATGTGTTTTTAGTTCGATGTCAGCTACGACATCGTCAGCCTAACTGAGCATCCAACATTTTGGCCTCCATTTCAAAAGTTGGTATTTATTTGTGATGTATATGCGGTCTTGGGGGATAGTGCCTCTCTCCGTCAATCACTAAACAGTATCCAACAACCTATTGCATATCGCCAGAACGGAAATATACATTTCGAGTTTTTTAGGAGAATGGAAGTGTATGAAAGTTACGCACTAGGTTCCAACAGTTCAAGAATGGGACAACTAGTTCGTCTCATCCGCCATGCAAAAACCCATGAACTCGAAATGTTAAAGGACGTGAGGAAGTATTATAACAAAAGCAATGAAGGATTAGAAGGATACCTCCGGGTTAACTATCCAAACCTCGTTTCAGAGCTGTACAAGCTTGTACAAAGAACATGTGCGGGGCATGAATCCTTCCTGAAATATGATATTCGTCATCATACCTAGGGAGGACAGTGTAATGTTATTTTAAATATGTTTGTTGTGTCACATGATAACTTGATTTTGCACATTCCGAATAGAGGGTTGTTGTGTGCATATATAGGAATAGTAAGAGATAGCTCATGACATGTTTCACGCATTTGATAGATTAGACACACTATTAGGCATTTATGCATACCGTGGATGCATCAAGTTTACTCTCATATGTTGCATTAGCTTTATGATTTCACAATTTCCCTTCTCGTCTTAAAGACTTCTTCACCAAACAACAAGGGATTTTTTTTACCATCTTTGATTTCCCTTTTCTGTTTGCGCTTTACCACCTTGTCTGATTTTTAACCTAGCCACATTTGTATAGATTTAAATATTAAATGGTCTTTCAGGTTTAATGCTAAGAAAAAGATGTACTTGATCTATGTGTCGGGTGGCTTGCCTTATACTATAGTTGTGATATTTATCGCCAATGATCAATGTATCAAGATTGGTTCTCCTTTTTATATATATGTAGTGAATACTTTTGCCCTTATTGTTCATTGTGGATGCATCCTTTCAAAGATATGTATATCTGACTGAAACATAGATTATAAATGGTGTATTATATATTAGTGGATAATTAGGCCCAAGCCCTATATCAAACATCAGTCAAGATTGTCATTCCCTCCGAGTGCCGGATTGCTATGAAGATCAGCAATGTTGTCCGCCAGCACTAAAGCATCACCCTTCGCATTCTGTCTTCTGGGCCCTTCCACAGGAAGTATTGTCAAATAGAGGATAACTCCGATGATACCAACGCGATTATCCATTGCCTTAAAGTATTGACACGCTCGATTCCAGTCACCAATAGATCGGATTAGCACCGTACCCAAAATTCGGTGCTTGTACTTGATATCATAATGACCCCTTTGTATTCCACCCAAATTATATTCTATACTACTAAGAACGTCATTATAGGGTATTGTTTCAGCAATGATAAAGAGACAGTTGGATCGGTGGCCACCACCACCAACTCTCCCAACTTTCAAGAAGAGTCTTAACTCTCGTAAGGGGCGACCATCTGGCCTGATTGTCCAGAGTGCGATATTAAATGTGTAGACTCCCAATGCTTCTCTCACCTCTCTCACAACAGACTATCTCAATCTCAAACTTATCTAATCTCATCTCCATCATGGCCAATAATATTACTATGCAAGACCTGATGGCGATAAACGATGGCAGATTTGATCTTGACGAAACCGCGCATTTTTTTAACGTCCCGCGACATGCACTGTTACGGAGGTTTAGAGCATTGGGAGTCTACACATTTAATACCGCACTCTGGACAATCAGGCCAGATGGTCTCCCCTTACGACAGTTAAGACTCTTCTTGAAAGTTGGGAGAGTTGGTGGTGGTGGCCACCGATCCAACCGTCTCTTTATCATTGCTGAAACAATACCCTATAATGACGTTCTTAGTAGTATAGAATATAATTTGGGTGGAATACAAAGGGGTCATTATGATATCAAGTACAAGCACCGAATTTTGGGTACGGTGCTAATCCGATCTATTGGTGACTGGAATCGAGCATGTCAATACTTTAAGGCAATGGATAATCGCGTTGGTATCATCGGAGTTATCCTCTATTTGACAATACTTCATGTGGAAAGGCCCAGAAGACAGAATGCGGAGGGTGATGCTTTAGTGCTGGCGGACAACATTGCTGATCTTCATAGCAATCCGGCACTCGGAGGGAATGGCAATCTTGACTGATGTTTGATATAGGGCTTGGGCCTAATTATCCACTAATATATAATACACCATTTATAATCTATGTTTCAGTCAGATATACATATCTTTGAAAGGATGCATCCACAATGAACAATAAGGGCAAAAGTCTTCACTACATATATATAAAAAGGAGAACCAATCTTGATACATTGATCATTGGCGATAAATATCACAACTATAGTATAAGGCAAGCCACCCGACACATAGATCAAGTACATCTTTTTCTTAGCATTAAACCTGAAAGACCATTTAATATTTAAATCTATACAAATGTGGCTAGGTTAAAAATCAGACAAGGTGGTAAAGCGGAAACAGAAAAGGGAAATCAAAGATGGTAAAAAAAATCCCTTGTTGTTTGGTAAAGAAGTCTTTAAGACGAGAAGGGAAATTGTGAAATCATAAAGCTAATGCAAAAGATGAGAGTAAACTTGATACATCCACGGTATGCATAAATGCCTAATAGTGTGTCTAATCTATCAAATGCGTGAAACATGTCATGAGCTATCTCTTACTATTCCTATATATGCACACAACAACCCTCTATTCGGAATGTGCAAAATCAAGTTATCATGTGACACAACAAACATATTTAAAATAACATTACACTGTCCTCCCTAGGTATGATGACGAATATCATATTTCAGGAAGGATTCATGCCCCGCACATGTTCTTTGTACAAGCTTGTACAGCTCTGAAACGAGGTTTAGATAGTTAACCCGGAGGTATCCTTCTAATCCTTCATTGCTTTTGTTATAATACTTCCTCACGTCCTTTGACATTTCGAGTTCATAGGTTTTTGCATGGCGGACAACATTGCCGATCTTAAATCTTCTTCTTCTTGTTATTAATAATTAATTAATTAATAGTTAATAAAAAAAATGGATTATGATTTCAGAAACAGATTAAACGACAATTCACAATCATCATCATCATCGATGTATGGCATACCATCACCGATGTAGCAGCAGCAATCGATGTACGGACCGGCATCTTCTCTGTACCCTAAGATCGGCGGTCATCCGGTTAATCCTCCTCCTCCACGTCCTAACACTTCTTCTTCCTCAGCAGGAGGAGGAGGAGGAATGGGGATTCACGTTACTTTAAAACCTGACTTTCGTATTACCCCACCGCCTCAAATGTCCCCACACATTGGCGAGATTCCACGAAGCACTTTTTAGTTTGACTTTGAACTAGAGAGGAAGATACTTGCTGAGGCAGAGAAGGAAACCCCAAATTGGAGCAAGCTGCTGGAAATCCTTCCTCAAAGAACTGCAAGACCGATATCTCGTGTGAACTCTAGTGTAGACCCAGTAGTGGGCAAAATACATGGCAGCAGGTCTTAATAGAGAGGCGGTACCTGTAGCAGTTGCTAAATATGGAGATGATCCAACTAAGGTTAGGGAATTCGTCAATGGGTACAGTGTCTTGCGAGAAATGGGGTTTGAAGCTAATAGTGTTTGATCTGTGCTAAACCGTCAAGTCTAAACAGACTTAAAACTGCTTAAGCACAAATGCAATGAAGATCAGAGAATATAGTGAATTCCCGGGTCGTTAAGTCCCACGGAGACTCAATGGTGTGCAAACACTGATTCAGACGATAGAATGATCACTAATGATAGTGATCAGAAAAGATTTGGAAAGGATAATTACACTACTGAAAAAGTTAATAAATAACAGCGACTTAAATACAAATTAGGAAAATTAAAAAGATAAAAGATATTAAATAAACGCTATCACTATATTTAAAGTGATGAACGTTTAAAACCTAAAACATACGTTTAAATTAAAAACTACGTAAACGTACAAAATAAAAAGTGAAACTTACACAATATTAACCCTAAAAATATGAAAATGACATTTTTACAAACCTAATTATATAAGAAAATTATTAGAAAAAGAAAATTATTTTTATCACTAATTATCTAATTATTATTAATTAAAAACTATTTTTAACTATTTAATAATTACCTAAAATAAAAGAAAATATGAAATAAGACTTAGAAAAATAAATTTAAGACTTAGAAAAATCTAAAATATGATAAAACTAATTTTAAAACTGAAAATATATTTTTTAGACTTTTTATGTATTTATTATTAATTTAAAACTATTTAAAACTAATTAAAATGCTAGAAAATACTTTTTAAACTAAGAAAATTATGGAAAAATACTTTTTATTACTTTTATATTTATCTTAACCTAAGAAAATAGAAAACATATTTTTTTAAGCTTTTTCTAATTTATTTGTATTAAAAGCTATTTAAAAAGGATTAAAAACTAAATTAAATTAAGAAAAATAGCAAAACAACTTGGAAAATTCTGAAAATTTCAGGAAAAGTCTAAATTAATACTAGGAACCTGAGAAAATTAGAAAAACAAGTGCTTATATGGAGAAATATAGAACTGCTGTGGAAGTGCTTCTTGAAATAAGCACTTGATAAGCCAAAAGCTCACCAAAAGCTACCAAACTGATAAAGAAGCTATAATAAGCTAAAGGTGACTAAATGCAACTTAAATCAACAGGCTAGAACCTCTGATTCACAGGTTTGATCAGATTTGATGATTGAGCTTTTAAAAGCTAAAACAGTTTTTGGGTAGTGACTTTAGACACTAGCACAAGCTTAAAAATAAGCTCAAAATGAAAACTACTGGTTGGAACTTGGAAAAGACTTGGGTGAGACCAATTGTACCAAAATTCAGGCCATGAGAAACTCTTTTGAGCCCTGTGCACTAGCTGCAAAAACTGAGCAAATCTCAATACCAACTGAGACAGTGGAGCAGGGGAGATAGGCCCAAGTTCACAAGCTTGTTTGAAGCTTTTAGAAAAATGACAAAAATCCACAAAAATGCTTATAAGTACAAAGACCAATTGAACTTTTAGAGTGCCAAATTTCACTGAAAATGGCTCAAGAATGAAGCTATGAAAATTCCTTGCTTTTGGCTCAAAAACAGATTTTTAACTACTTTGACTTTTGATGATATTTAAGATTTTGACCTAAATGGATTTTGGATCCAATTTTTGTGACTGAGATTAATGTTATATGATAAACTAAAACCAATGCAATCAATGTTATAGACTTTCAAACACAAATCAATGGTTTTGCAATCCTAAATCCACCACAGTGGACAGTAAGATGGATTAAGGCACAAGTTTGACTTTTAGCTCTAGCAGACCCAAAATTTTGACTCCAATGAACTCAAACAAACTTATTAAACATGATCCTACAGATCTTAACCACTGAATAGACCATTAAGACAGAATGATCAGTAAATCCAAACACCCTTGTAATTGACTGTTTTAACAATTAAATGAGACAAACACTTTGCAGCCTTGTATTTATGATCAATCTACATGCACTTAACCTAATTACAACTTTTAAAACAGAAATGAACCAGTTTTAACTACAAAATCAGAAAATGCAAAGAACTTGAAATTTCACTTACAAGGGTCCTATAGCCACTGTGGCTTGAATCCAAGTACCAGAGAACCACAAACCTAAATTTCAACCCAAGTGAATCTAAATCAACCCATTTGAATTGCTGCATCAACCCCTAACCATTTCCATAGCCATTTGCTCACCCAGTTGACTTTTGTTGACCCGGATTCAAAATGAATGGAAACTTGAATTTGAGCTTGTACAATGCTTTCACAAGCTCATTTAAGCTTATTAGACCAGAAAATAAAGCTAGTTGAAGCTTTTATCTCAGAATTTGAAATAGAAAAATTCAACAGTAGACATGAATGGTGAATTGTGATCACAAACTGATTTTGATGCTTGAGATTAATTGAAATACACTTGAACACTTGAGTTTAATACATTGTAACAAAATAATACAATTCTAACACTGAAAATAATAACTTGACATAAAAACGACATTAAGAAATTTTAAGCTAAAAATCTACTCTCTAACTTGCTTACTTTCTCTGTCTTTTATATTCCAAAGTCTTCTTCTCTCACTTCTGAATCTATCCCACCAATCCTAGCCATTGGATGGCTTGAAAATAATCTCAACCGTTTAAATGGACTTTTGGCGCCAATTTGGTTTTCTGCCAATTGGGGGTTGAGTGAGAGGCTAGGGAAGCAATTAATGAAGCTTGGAAGCTTGCTAAGGTGGGGGGAACATGGGAGAGTGATTGGAGAGGAGGGGGATGGGTGTAGCTGAGTTTCAGGGAAGCAGTTGATATGGAGACTTTTTGGCGGGTTGAAGATATTGACCAGATTTGACCCAAGTGGTTATTAATAGATGGGGGGTTCAAAAAGGTTTAACGACAGGGGTCCAGAATAGGCAGGGGTCCAAAAATGAGTGAAAGGGTTTTAAACTTCAAGGACTAAAGGTGTAAATTCTGAAATTGCAAGGACTTGAACTGCCAATTCATCAAACTTGTTTCAAGGGACCAAAAGTGACACTCTCAGAAAGTACAAGGACCAATGTTGCCATTTTCACATTTTCCAGGGACCAATTCTGCCAATTTTGAAACTTGAAGGACCATTTTTGTAATTTTCTCAAACTTTTAATATTTTTCACCAAAGGACTAAATTTGACAACTTATGATTTTAAAAGGACCTTTGGTGACTTTACTTTTGAAATTATGTGCTCAGGGACTGTTTTTGACAATTTTTGAAACTTGGGGGACTGAAACTGCAATTTTTGCAAATTTGATATGTTTTTCATCTGATTTTGATATTTTTGCATTTAAAACACATAAAACACTGATTTGTGATATTTTGATCATTTTGATGTGTTTCTGAGTGTTTTCAGATGATTTTGCAGTTTATATTGTACAAAAATGATGAGTATTTAGACACTCATCAGTGTTGCTGAAGCATTATTTACCCACAATAACGATAAGGAGGTTGCAGCGCATTATCTTAGCATTTCATCCTGAGACTCACTAAAGCGCCACGTGGACCACTGGTGACATGTGGACCACTGGTGACAAATGGGAG
The DNA here is from genome assembly GCA_019973895.1 of Chrysanthemum seticuspe. NCBI lineage: Eukaryota > Viridiplantae > Streptophyta > Magnoliopsida > Asterales > Asteraceae > Chrysanthemum > Chrysanthemum seticuspe. The sequence continues at coordinate 239,257,679 of BPTQ01000003.1, read as the reverse complement.
TTATTAACGAGCTTGCCACGTCAGCGCCACATGGACCACTGGTGACATGTGGAAAAGTGGACCCCGCCTGTTACGCTGGCAGTTGACACGTGGCAATGTCAAGTGGCACCTAACATGTCATTAGGTGGGCCCCACCTAGTGACGTGGCTGGGGGCTGGCCAACCAGATGATGCCACATGGTGGCGGCGACGCTAACGTTAATATTGAAGGTATAGGTACAGGTGGCAGTGATGTGGCGGCGGCTGGCTAATGGGAGGGTGCCATGTGGCACATGTGACGCTGCAGTACGAGGTGTCAGCCTATCATTGGTACGTGGTATGAGGTTCGCTTTTCAAAGGTAGCAGAGGCTTCTAGAAGTGGCGGCTAGCGTATGGCAATACGACACGTGTCATTCCGTGTCAGTGGTATTACAGTTGGGCGTGTAAAAGACAATTATGCCCTTGTGGCTTGGGTCTAATTATCCACTAATATTATATGTGTGTTGTATTTTAGATAATGACTCAATTATCAAAAAAAAGTGATGGAATACTATAGTCTTGTATTACTTCCAACAAAGGTAAAGAACTTGAATGGTATAAATTGGGCAAGTGAGGCAACTTTTCTAGTGAGAAATTTCTTTAGTACACTTGGTTTAGAAACCTAGAATGAAATTTTCCAAAGAATCAAAAGGTTGTTTTGATTTGTATCAAACAATATGGTTCGAGTCATCGAGGTACACTAATTACATACTCAAAATTTTTGTAATTCTCTATCTAAGCATGTGGAGTGAAGGCATTTCCCAAGTCGGGCATGCACGTGTGGACATGCCTTAACGCTGATAATGCCACTCCCCTTAGTTATAAAGCTTCACGCCTGGTGTCTCTGATAAGGATTTAAAACGTACACTTTTAAGGGGTCATTTAAGCCCTTAATCGCCCACTTTTATATCCGTTACTGCTTAATTTCGTTCTTTTTCACTTTTTAGGTCTCTTAGAAGCAAAATGTTGGAATGATGTGTAACACCCCCTATTTCGTGATACGCAGCGGAATTCAAACTGGGTGTTACTTCATGGCATGACAGTCATAACAATAGAAAACGAACTCTAATGGAGTCGTTTTAAAAGATTTATCATTCGATTTATATAAATATCAGAGTTTACTAAAATGAGGTCCCAAATGGTTCCAAGTTTGAAAATTAGGTTAAATTGGTTTTCGAATGATAATAAAATTTATAGCCTTCTTGAGTATCCATGCCAGCCTCGTACATTATGGACCTGAAATACATGCTTAAAACTATCAACACAATGGTTGAGTGATATTAATAGAGTTTAGGAAATCAGTTGAACACAATATTCGTAACGTGAGGTAATTAGTCTCACATTCATAGTTTAGAAAACAAAACAGATATTATTGCACTAAGGTCATGACACCTAAACGTTAACATATATAATACTAACAGTTGCCCTAATAGGTAATTTGCCAATAAACCTATGGATCTTTAAATATAGTGCATTTGTTTACCGGACTTGGTCAAACAAACGGGAATTGTCAATCCCAATAGATCTATTCACAATATTCGCGCCCACTCTCACTAGTGATTAATGGTTCATGATTTAGGGACTTAAGTTTGGCAAATGCGGTAACTTAGTGCTAATAAAACAATCATATAAGTATACATTTTGAAAGCAATGTGTTCGGTTTAAAATAAAGCATGTATCTCCCCCAAGGGTTTGTAAAACAATTAATTAATAGAAAGTGGGGCTATGAACTCACCGAGAGTTAATGATGTTAAGTACTTTAACGGATGTGATGGATAAATCAGAAACTTCTACGTGCAACCTAAAACTGGAATGTTGCGACTTAGGTTTGGAATAATGTTTAGGAAAAACATAAACCATCCTATATATGTCTCTATGTTGATCATGATGTAGTCATTTATAGTTTGATGTTTATAGTAACTTTGTTTAATATGTGAAAATGTATTTAGTTTATAGATATCGTACTACCGTTCGGGCCATCATAATTCAGAGGTCATGTAGTAAACGTTCGAGGAGCTAGGACACTTTAAATCGTAAATCCAGCAAACTCGTCAATACGTTTTACCCAAATGAAACCCCTCACATGAAGCTCCCTACTATTGTAGTACTTTAGTAAAGAAAATATATATAATTTGAGTGGAGATTATTATATTATAAAAGTTTTATTATGTTTTTAACAAACATTTAGTTTTACAATTTCTCAAAGTTTACAAGTGGTTATAACTTTATTAATATAGTCAATAATAAAATTTTTGTAACAATTCAATATATAACTAGTTATAAAAATGACATGGTTTTTATATTTTTAACTTGTAAAAATCCAATTTTGCCGATAAAAACTGTTTTACAAATATTAGGCAGTTAATGATATCATTTGGTCTTTTCAGGCCGAGTTTCCTCGCGGTAGACGTAAAACATCGTTCCGGACAACTTTCGTGCTTTAAGTTTTTGATGATTCGGACCAGAAGTACCAATTGTTGTAAGACAGATTCAGAAGTAAACAAAAATGGTCATTTATAGGGTTTTCTAACTTCTTATTACCATAACTTTTGACTCGTTTGTCCGTTTCGGGTGATTCAAGTTGCTATTTTTACCTTTTTTATTTTTTCTACAGTAGTATATAAGTTACCAAGTCCATATATAGCTATTTTAAATGACTTCAAATATGTAGAATATAACTAGTTTACTAGTTTGTTAATATTATGACAATATGTGAATTAAAACATATGTTTGAGTATGTGTACATCATGATCAATATAGTAAGCATATATATAGCATGCATTTATAAAGATTAGCAATAATAAACATGAGACAATGGAGTGGTGGTGGTGATGAGTTGCTTACAACTTTTGGCTTTCAAAAAGAAATGAGTAACTAGTAAGGATAGGACTTTGATTGATCAAGCTTTTCACACCTTGGTATTCTTTTACACTTCTTGTAATAATAAAGGATTGGTAATGAAGTCTTAAGTGACTTGAGTGGATTTAAACTCAAGAGGATTACTTAAACTTGCTAGAGATTTGATGTAGTAACTTGCTACTTGCAACCTTTTTAGCATCAACTTGAAGTCATGAATCAAAGTGTGAAGTGTGTGTTGGTTTTATGATGTAAACGACCAAAGGAGGGGGGATGAGGGTTTTTGGAATGTCTTTTACTTACTATTTATAGGAGGGTAAGTTTGGTTAACCATATATTGGGTTAGATAATAACTATGGTTAGGTTAAGGACACATGTATGACTTAACATGCAAGATAGACGAGATGATGCCACAACTTAAGGTGACTCACCCATAGGGGCTGTCACATATAGTTAGTGGATTAGGATATTTTGTTTTGATATTATCTTGTTTACGGAGTAAGTTTTGGTTCCGTTAAATGTCAACCGTAGGATGTTAAGCCATAAAACGTAAAATCGGGTATCGTAAAAATACGAAACTTGCAGGAATGATGAAACTCATCATTATACTCCATATAAAAATATAAAATGGGTGATAAGTCTCATTGGGTGCTAAAACGCTGTTTAGAGCTGGAAACGTGGGTCAAAAACGCGTAAATCGCGTAAAACGCAGAACTGGAGAATGAAAAATTCCAAAACTTGTGGAATTATCATAGAATGGTAGAATTACATATTTTTAATGTTTATAGTGTTTTATGGACATAAAGGGATGCCCGAATGACGTTTAAACCCTAAAGTAGTTCTCAGACACGGTTTTGTGAAATCGGTTCTGTATGGATTCAACGTACGTCGTCAAGACGACTTGTCGAGTTTTATTTATCTTGTCATTATGGTAAAATAAAAGTAAAATTTTTTACGGGAGGAATATTAAAAGTCAAATAGTCAAAAGTCAAAGTCAAAGGTCAACTTTAAAAAGTCAAAGGATAAAATAGTCTTTTTATCTTATGAAAAATTACAGGTTGCTACAGTCTCTACCCCTTAAGGGAATTCCGTCCCGGAATTCAGTGTGTGTTATCTGATGTTGAAGTGTCTAGGAAAATGTGGGTGTATGCGCCGAATTCTAATCCTTGCGTTCTCAAATTTCTGGTCATAGAATGTGTTATGTACCATTCTAAGTTTTTGGTGGTGGCTTAAGTTAATAATCTAATGGTGTAAGATATTGTTGATGTGAAATGGTTTATAATGATGTGATAATTTGTCATTGTAGGAAGGTCTTGCTAGTGGCAAGTGGTTATCCAAACCATTTCCAAAGTTGATCATGTCTTAGGTGGTTTCGAGATAAAGGCTATATCGTATAGTGTTTATGTCTACTAGTGTTTGAAAGAAACGTGATAGTGTCAAGTTTTATATATTGACTTATAATGGGGTTCAGATAATGAAGTGATATGTTGATGATTAGAATAATGTTGTGTATGTTTACCATTATTCTTAGGTAGAGATATCAAGTTTGCTTTAAAAGCATAAGGGAATTTTAAAGGATTATGGCGAAATGATAGCCTTGAAACCTAATCAGGCTAGTACTTCTAAGAAATGACGAGAAGATTTGATGACTATCCGAAGATAGTAGTTAGGATTATTTCATAAATGAAAACTTTCAAGAATGAAATTAGGTAGTATAAATAAGTATTAAGATTTCGCTGAGTGGTAAGACACTATCATGTCTCTAGATCTTTTTAATGAATTCTAGTGGTTTATCAAGTTTAAGTAGGAAATTAACCTGAATATAACCATTGTATAACTATTCTCAGCGTTTGAAAATTTTAAGTCGAACATAGTTAATCAGGCTATGTTCCACTGTCCCTAGGTTAAATATAGGTGAGTAGGCTATATTTAGCCGAGGTTCGATAAATTTTCCAAATACCTAAATTAGGTATACTTGTGATATGTCCATAGCTTTTGAGAAATTGTCCACTAAGCAAAGGCGATATCAAACCATTCAGTTGCAAGTCCTGGCCATAAAAGACTTGTAACCTATGTTTTCACATTCCATTGCATAGGAGATAGTATGGGTAGATACGTGTGGAAAGGAAGTCTTAAGTAATTCTAAAATAGTCCATACTTGGCTAGAATCACGAATTTTTAACAATGAAGGTTTCAAAATAGGACTTTGATGAATGTAAAGAAAGTTGCTGAACTTCAGCTTTTGTAGATGATGAATCGGTTTGTCTTTTAGAAATTCCATTTCTTGTATTTCCATTAGGGAAATTGATAGACTGTGACGGGTTTTATGTAAAACAATATCATATAAGGTTTATAAGATGATTTCTATAGGCTTTGTATAACTTACAATGTTTGTGAAGTAAATTAGACCATTTTGTAACTCACAAGGTCTGAGAAATGATGGAGAGATCATTGTGTAACTCACAATGTCTTGAGAAATGATGGAGAGATCATTGTGTAACTCACAATGTCTTGAAAAATGATGGAGAGGTCATTGTGTAACTCACAATGTCTTGAGAAATGATAGAGAAATCATTGTGTATTCACAATGTCTAAGAAATAATGAGTCAATTGCTTCATTTACAGTGTTTGGGGATGTAATTGACCACTGTAGGATTTACTGTGTCTGAGAATGTAATAGAGACCATCGTATAAATTACAATGTCTAGGAAATAATATAGACCATTGTGCAATTCACAATGTTTGGAAAGTAAATGAGACCACTATTTCACTCACAGTGTCTGAGGATGAAATAGTTGAGACCATTGTAATCAGTTATAATGTCTTGGAGGAAGTTTCGTAATCCTAAAATGCATGAGTAAATACATGATTTGGAAAAATATGATTGTGTTGTAATGCCTTAGAATAGGCATACGCAGATATGTTTAGTACATCGTTTATGATTGAAATTATGTCGAGTGTATATATCAATATACTGGTATGTTTGTATAGCTTAAAATGCCTAAAAGTCACATAATCGTCTGGAGGATGGAAGGCACGGAGAACGGAAGGCTATACAATGTTTTTGTTTGTAAAAGTAGTTATAGTTTAAGTCTCAATTTAGACTCGTTTCTCTATAATTAAGGCTCTGATACCAATCTGTAACACCCCCAATTTCGTGATACGCAGCGGAATTCAAACTGGGTGTGACTTCATGGCATGATAGTCATAACAATAGAAAACGAACTCTAATGGAGTCGTTTTAAAAGATTTATCATTCGGTTTATATAAATTTCAGATTTTACAAAAATGAGGTCCCAAATGGTTCCAAGTTTGCAAAATACATTAAATTGGTTTTCGAATGATAATAAAATTTACAGACTTCTTGAGAATCCGTGCTCCTCCGTGCCAGCCTCGTACATTATGGACCTGAAATACATGCTTAAAACTGTCAACACAATGGTTGAGTGATATTCATAGAGTTTAGAAAATCAGTTGAACACAATATTCGTAACGTGAGGTAATTAGTCTCACATTCATAGTTTAGAAAACAAAACAAATATTATTGCACTAAGCTCATGACACCTAAACGTTAACAGATATAATAGTAACAGTTGCCCTAATAGGTAATTTTCCAATAAACCTATGGATCTTCAAATATAGTAGTGCATTTGTTTACCGGACTTGGTCAAACAAACGGGAATTGTCAATCCCAATAGATCTATTCACAATATTCGCGCCCACTCTCACTAGTGATTAATGGTTAGTGATTTAGGGACTTAAGTTTGGCAAATGCGATAACTTAGTGCTAATAAAACAATCAGATAAGTATACATTTTGAAAGCAATGTGTTCGGTTTAAAATAAAGCATGTATCTCCCCCAAGGGTTTGTAAAACAATTAATTAATAGAAAGTGGGGCTATGAACTCACCGAGAGTTAATGATGTTAAGTACTTTAACGGATGTGATGGATAAATCGGGAACTTCTACGTGCAGCCTAAAAATGGAATGTTGTGACATAGGTTTGGAATAATGTATAGGAAAAACATAAACCATCCTATATATGTCTCTATGTTGATCATGATGTAGTCATTTATAGTTTGATGTTTATAGTAACTTTGTTTAATATGTGAAAATGTATTTAGTTTATAGATATCGTACTACCGTTCGGGCCATCATAATTCAGAGGTCATGTAGTAAACGTTCGAGGAGCTAGGACACTTTAAATCGTAAATCCAGCAAACTCGTCGATACGTTTTACCCGAATGAAACCCCTCATATGAAGCTCCCTACTATTGTAGGACTTTAGTAAAGAAAATATATATAATTTGAGTGGGGATTATTATATTACAAAAGTTTTATTATGTTTTTAACAAACATTTAGTTTTTACAATTTCTCAAAGTTTACAAGTGGTTATAACTTTATTAATATAGTCAATAATGAAATTTTGTAACAATTCAATATATAACTAGTTATAAAAATGACATGGTTTTTATATTTTTAACTTGTAAAAATCCAATTTTGCTGATAAAAGCTATTTTACAAATATTAGGCAGATAATGATATCATTTGGTCTTTTCAGGCCGAGTTTCCTTGCAGTTAATGTAAAACATCATTCCGGACATTTTTCATGTTTTAAGTTTTTGATGATTCGGACCAGAAGTACCACTTTTTGTAAGACAGATTCAGCAGTAAACAAAAATGGTCATTTCTAGGGTTTTCTAACTTCTTATTACCATAACATTTGACTCGTTTGTCCGTTTCGGGTGATTCAAGTTGCTATGTTTACCTTTTTACTTTTTCTACAGTAGTATATAAGTTACCAAGCCCATATATAGCAATTTTAAATGATTCAATTATGTAGAATATAACTAGTTTACTAGTTTGTTAATATTATGACAATATGTGAATTAAAACATATGTTTGAGTATGTGTACATCATGATCAATATAGTAGCAATATATATAGCATGCATTTAACAAGATTAGCAATCATAAACATGAGAAAATGGAGTGGTGGTGGTGATGAGTTGCTTACAACTTTTGGCTTTCAAAAAGAAAGGAGTAACTAGTAAGGATAGGACTTTGATTGATCAAGCTTTTCACACCTTGGTATCCTTGTACACTTCTTGTAATAATGAACGATTGGTAATGAAGTCTTAAGTGACTTGAGTGGATTTAAACTCAAGAGGATCACTTAAATTTGCTAGAGATTTGATGTAGTAACTTGCTACTTGCAACCTTTTTAGCATCAACTTGAAGTCGTGAATCAAAGTGTGAAGTGCATGTGTGTTGGTTTTATGATGTAAACGACCAAAGGAGAGGGGATGAGGGTTTTTGGAATGTCTTTTACTTACTATTTATAGAAGGGTAAGTTTGGTTAACCATATATTGGGTTAGATAATAACTATGGTTAGGTTAAGGACACATGTATGACTTAACATGCAAGATAGATGAGATGATGACACAAATTAAGGTGACTCACCCATAGAGGTTGCCACATATAGTTAGTGGATTAAGATTTTTTTTTTGATATTATCTTGTTTACGGAGTAAGTTTTGGTTCCATTAAATGCCAACCGTAGGATGTTAAGCCATAAAACGTAAAATCGGGTATCGTAAAAATACGAAACTTGCAGGAATTATGAAACTCATCATTATACTCCATATAAAAATATAAAATGGGTGATAAGTCTCACTGGGTGCTAAAACGCTGTTTAGAGCTGGAAACGCGGGTCAAAAACGCGTAAATCGCATAAAACGCAGAACTGGAAAATGAAAAATTTCAATACTTGTGGAATTATCGTAGAATGGTAGAATTACATATTTTTAATGTTTATAGTGTTTTATGGACATAACGGGATGCCCGAATGACATTTAAACCCTAAAGTAGTTCTCAGACACGGTTTTGTTAAATCGGTTCTGTATGGATTCAACGTACGTCGTCAGGACGACTTGTCGAGTTTTATTTATCTTGTCATTATGGTAAAATAAAAATAAAAATTTTTACGGGATGAATAGTAAAAGTCAAATAGTCAAAAGTCAAAGTCAAAGGTCAACTTTAAAAAGTCAAAGGATAAAATAGTCTTTTTACCTTATGAAAAATTACAGGTTGCTACATGATGCATTTTTGGACGAAAATGAGTGAATATGTGAAGAAAATCGCTAAGTCAAGATCAAGACACTCAAGCTGCTAGAATTACACCTAACGGCGTCCCAAATCGAGGGCGACGCCGTCCCTCTTTGTGTAATTAAATTTGTGACGACTCAGAAGCGAGTTTGCTATTTTGCACCTGACGGCGTAAGGCTTTGAAGAGTAGGGCGTCACGAAGACTTTTCTCCTCAGACGGTCTAGATCCAGATTCAGACGACGTCACTACTGAAGACTAACAGCATCACAACCACAACGTGACGTCGTCCTAATGATGACTTGGCCAAGACGAAACCCTAATGACGGCGATCTGACGGCGTCCCAACTATAAGGTGACGCCGTCGCAGTTGTAAAATTATATATAGAAATCAAATTTTCAGAATTTTAGGGAGGTAGACTTGTGGAGTAAAAACCTAAAACAATTTTGGTCCGGTTTGGACAGTATCTTAGGGTTCTCATACCCTATTTTACATCAAGATAAGTTATTTACTTCATTGATTTCATTATGTCTTCGATTGTATGTGTGTATGCTTGCATGTTTAACATGTCCGGCTAAATTTCTTGTGTGTTTGCTTAGATCTATGAAACCTAGTTATTTATTATTGATTGGTATCTTATCTTAATTGTAATTGGCTTAGGATTGCACTAGGCCATCATTGTGTTTTTAATTCTTGAGTAATCTTTGTGAACCTTAGTTTATAATCACCAAGCGTAATTCTAGGCTAAATATCCAAAGATAACCTTAGTGTTAGTTTATGAATCCTAGAGATCTCGTAGGCAATAACATTAAGGTATTCTCAAAGAGTTAGGGATAAAAGCATACCCTACGACCTTAGAAGACACAACGCGTTAAGAATAAGGACGTGACAATTCAACCACCAATAAAAGATAACTAGGGAGTAATAGTATCTAGGTAAACACATTTTTAATCATCATACGAACACACATCAATAGACATAGACTACCCCTTAGTTTAGATAATTAGATAAGTAGAGTAATCGGTAGAAGTACCAACCCCCAAATCCAAACTCCAAGATTTTACCCTTAGCTTTCTAAAAAAATATAAAAAGATAAAAAATAATCTTCCTCAACCTCAAACCTTAACGTAGTACATCTCTCACTAGCATTCCTATTCCCCTAGAGAACGATATCAATACCCGAGGCTTACCCAATACTACACTACAACAATTAGGTTCACTGCCTAGGGTGTTGAAAAACTTGCTCGACGAAAAGGAAGTTTCCTTTGACCCTGAACGCGTTATACGCGCATCAAGTTTTTGGCGCCGCTGCCGGGGAATAGAATAGCTAGTTAGATTTCTATCTCATTTAGGTTTCCTTGCTTGATTCCTATCAAGTAAGATTTTTTCTCATTTTTAGCTTCCTTGTAGTCTATCCCCCTTCTTCGTGCCTTTGTTCATAAATCCCATCACTTTTCATCATGGAAGGTGATAATCAACCACCACTCATCAACCCACCACCAAATGACTCGCCAAGAGGCCGCACTCTTGGTGAATACTCTAGACCAAGCCACCAAGGCTATAGGAACACCATTGAGCTCCCCGATCAAGCTCAAACTACGGCCCTGCGATCCGACACCATCTGATTGGTGGAAAAATGATGTGCATTCCATGGACTTCGTTTCGAAGATCCTAATCAGCATCTTAAGGATTTCCTTAAAATCGTCGATTCCATCGACCTTGATGCTACCACACAGGAGACCACGCGCTTGCGTCTCTTCCACTTCTCTCTACGGGACCAAGCTAGTAATTGGCTTGAGCGACTTCCTGCCGGCTCCATCTCAAGTTGGGATGATCTCACTACTCGTTTCCTTGCCCAATATTTCCCACCAGGGAGAAATACTAAGCTTAGGAATGAAATCTTGATGTTCCAACAACGTCAAGGTAAATCTCTCTACGAGGCATGGACTCGATTCAAGGACTTTCTCCATAAAGTCCCTCATCACGGCATAGATCTTTGGCTTCAAGTCCAAATTATTTATGATCATGTCAACTTCTCAACTAAGCAATCCATCGACCAAGCGGCCGGTGGCAAACTTAGTGATCTCACCGCGAAATAATCGTGAGGTACATTAGACGACCTTGCCCTCTATGACAACGAAAGTTGGAATGACCCCCGTGAGTTGCCCAAAACTGTCAAGGCAATCTCCTTGCCTCCCATTGACTCACAAACTTCCGATCGTAGGATGCTCGAGCTTGAAGATCAAGTCAAATTCCTAATGAGCTCCTACGAAAATCCTAAGTCTTCACACCAAGTGAGCAAAATAACTCTACCTTGTGAGTTATGTAGTGGTCCCCACGACATTCGTGATTGCACAAGACTCCCCGAACAAGCTTTTGCGGACTACGCCTCCACGCGTATCGACGGAGCGGGAGATAAGTGGTACACTTTCAAGCCCGAACAAAACAACTTAGGAAACTCCTACAACCCCTCATGGAGGAATCACCCTAACCTTAGGTGGAGCCAAAACTCAAACCCACCCCAAAGCTCATCTAGTCCACCCAATAGGTCCAACCCTCTAAATACCGGGAATTCCGCTAGTCTCGAGGCAATGGTGTCAAGGTTCATGTCATCTCAAGAAGCTCGTTTGACTAAGCTTGAAGCTGATTTCAAGAAATGACAAGGCGAGATGACAACCAAACATGACGCTCTCTTAAAAGCCTTCAATGACCGGGAAATTGGAGCACTCCCAAGTGACAGTATAAAGAACCCAAAAGTGAATTCGATTTCATCGACTACATGTTCTTGTTCACCATGGGAGGATGCATATCCATGCCCTTCATACCCAAAAGTTCACTCGCTCAATGCTATCAACACAGGTTCCAAGCGACCCCAAATGAGGTACCAAGGACTCGCACCTTTGGTCCAACCGACCCTTGAGAAACCTATCAAACAAGAACCCAAACCTAATCTAGAGGAGGAGTACAAGGAACACCACCAAGAAAAACCGGTTCTTGAAGTCTTGGCTCATGCGCCTTATTACAATACTTTAAAAGAAAAATATGAGCAAGAACTAAAGCTAGGAGAACGTGGGTCCGCATTTGTGCAAAATAAGTTACCTAAGAAGTTAGATGATCCCGGTCTATTCATTCTTCCATGTAGGCTTGGAAACTCCAAACTTTTGACACTTTAGCCGACTTGGGATCATGCATCAATCTTCTTCCGTTGTCCCTCCATAGAAGCCTTAACTTAGGTAAGATAGAACTAGCAGAAACCACCTTAGGTCTAGCGGACGGTAGTATTTCATATCCGGTAGGGATAATAAAAAACATGGTAGTGCACGTAGGTGAACTGACTCTTTTGGCGGATTTCCATGTGCTAGACATGAATAAAGACCCGACATGCCCGTTGTTAGTAGGAAGAGGATTATTAGCTACCGCTAGTGCCATAAATGATTGCAAGATGTCTAAGATAGTGATAGGAGAAGGGAGTGCTAGGTCAATTTACGATGTCAAAAAGCATATCTACTACAAGGAGGAAGAATCCCCCATGAGGTCATGTTAGATAGAACGCCATCCAGATATGGGCCTTGGATTAATAAAGATTTTATAGGTCCCCAACGACCTTTCTATCTAGAAGAGTCCTTTGTTAGTAATTCAACTTTCCATGAGCAAGAATTGGCTAGGGATATGGAAGTGAACCCGTTCGAGGATGCCTTAGTGTTTAGGAAGATGACCGAGTTCCTAGGAACCTTGCCCGTTAACCTTAACATGAATAAGTGGAAAGTGGAGAGTGAGAAGCCTAAGCATAATTGGAATTGGGATAGACCACCTAATGATAGAAATGGAGAATGGCACATTAGGATGACAATCTATGACCCCGATGGAGACAAGTTTGAAAAGGCATACCGGACTAAGCGTACCACTAGGAACTTAAAGGATAAGTTTGATCCCTATGACATTCTTGAGGATAAACTTACTTACATAGGTACGTAGGGGCTCGACTTCGAGTCTAGCTACAAGACTCATAAATAAAGAAAAGCGCGTCGTGGGAGGCAACCCATGCTTAATTGTTAGCTTATTTGTGTGTCATATATCTTTTCATTTTTGTATGTTCTCATGTTTGAATTTGTGAAAATACTTTATTTTGTCTTTAACCTCGTCTTAATTACATATAAAGGTATTTTACAAAAAAGATAAGTGTAGGGAGGATTACACACGTTTTCAAAAGAACGTGAACATGAGAACTATGATTATTGAAAAAGATATATATGTGTGTTTGTTAGAGTCAAATGCTTGTATGTAATTTTTCCAGAAAAACGCAGCAGACCAGTTTCTGTCAGGATAACCTGACGGCATCAGGATTGCAAACTGACAATGTCAGGAGGAGCAGAAACAGCTTATCTAACTTTCTCTCGTTCTCTGTGCTACTTATAAATTTTTGGAAATTCTCAGATCTTAATTTTCCAGAAAATCTGCAAACATCCATTCCACAAGCATTATATCCTAGTTTAGTAGAGTCATATATATAGTTTTACCGTCGATTTTACGCGAAGGTTTCGTCTATTTTCTTCAAGTGTGCAGGTTTTATTTATCAAGAATGTTAATACAAATAAGTTGTAAAAATGTTTATTTATATTTTACGATCTTCTAATGTTTTGTCGATAACAAAAGTAAAATCATTTTAACGAAACAAATAAAATAAGTAAATGGTTTGAACTAATAGTTTCTAACATATTCACATTTTCACATAAAACACTAAAACAAGTATAAGTGATTTTATGATTTAATATTACATATGTACAACAACTAGTGTTTACATATTTGGGTAAAATATACACATAACTAGTATGTAGTATATTGGGTAATATAAATGAGTAGAAACTTAAGTATCATAACCCATTGGGCAAATACATTGAATGTAGTTGGGTACAACCCAAAAGCCCATGACCCATGGAGCTTGACCCATAACCCATTGCATGACATCATGCTTATATCATATATGGATAATATCCATAACCCATAGTTTTGACCCATACCCATGTGACTAGGTGCATTGCACTCAAGAGATACATTGTATCTAGCTAAAGACCCATGGATCAACCCATGACCCATAACCAAAATACCCATGGGTAAAGAGGAGCGTCCCACGGATCCCTAGCTAGACGGATCCCTTGTGGAAGGGATCAGTGAGATCCGGGGAACAGTAGAATTTTTCCTCTATAAATAGTGAGCCATTTCTTCATTGTTTCTCACCCCTTTCTAACATACTTTCCCCTAGAGTTAAAAACTCTCTAACCTCAGATCCAAGAGATCTATGTTTGTAGTTTTGTTTTTGTGTGATCTTCTAGGTTCCTCTTAAAGGCAAGATCACCACCTTTGAAGTCGAGCAAGCTCGAGTCCATGAGTTGCCATGCTTCCTCATCATCAAGACTACTGAAGTCTTCTTGTTGGTGATTGTTTTTCTTTTCTAAGAAGTGTTGAAGACATTTGTGAAAGGTGTCTCAAGTGTCAAGACGAAGATATTAGTGAAAGGTATCTATCGTCCATATCATAAGCACTTGTGGTAGGTGCTTAGAAGTCAAGACTAGAAGCATTATTGAAGGGTGCTTAGAAGTCAAGACACAAGACATTAGTTAAGGGTGTCTTGAAGATCTAGTTAAAGGCATTAGTGAAAGGTACCTTAGATGTACATTCGATATGGTGTGTTTTGATGTACAAGATAGATTAGTACTAGATCCAAGGATATTGATATCCTTGATGATGTTGTAAAGGAGTTGATCTCCTTTGGGATTAGTCGTTGGTGTAGTGTTCGGTAGTAGTTCCTCCATTGCAATGGAACTAGGTACTTAGCCTAGTACCTTATAAAGGGTAGGCGACGTTGTGTAGGTGTGGTTCACCTTGGAGTGAAAGAACCCGGTGGTTAGCCTAGCACCGGAAAAAGGGTAGGCGACGTTGTGAAGGCTTCTCCGCCATAAGGAGATTGGTGTAGTGATTACGAACTCTCTAGTAGGTGACTCGGGGAGTGGAGTAGGGAAAGGAAGGTGTCCTTGTAGCCGAACCACTGTAAATACTCGCATTGTGGTTTTGTGCTTCTTACTCTTATCTTTCATTACATACCTTTATATGCTTGTTTATCAACATCCAACACACACATCCAAATAGATTGACATAAGTCAATCTAAATAGTTTAAAAGGAAGTTTTAATTGGCAAAACTATTCAACCCCCCTCCCCTTCTAGTTTTCCCAATAGCTTATATAATTTCTCTCGTTTTCTGTGTTACTTATAAATTTTTGGAAATTCTCAGGTCTTAATTTTCCAGAAAATCTACAAACATCCATTCCACAAGCATTATATCCTAGTGTAGTTGAGTCATATATAGTTTTACCGCCGATTTTACGCGAAGGTTTCGTCTATTTTCTTAAAGTGTGCAGGTTTTATTTATCAAGAAGAAGAAACATAGCATTGGATGGAGCTTATCACGCATACATTCTTCTTGGGAAAGAATTTAACTACTACTTCACACGGATCCTACCGAGCTAATCAGGGGAGTAGTAGTTTCTTTCTCTTTTAATTACCTTCCGTTATCATAACTTTGACACTTTCGGGAAATATTGGGGACAATGTTCAGTTTAAGTGTAGGGAGGGAGAATAAAACGGGAACTTTGAAACTATGCTTATCATTGATCATTTGTCTTGTCCTATTTCATTTGTGTAATAAACTATGAGAAATATTTGTTAGGGCAATTTTAGCGCCAAATTTTAAAAAAAATTTATGACATGTACGAGTGAGTCTTTAGTCTTAATAAAGCGTCTCATTGATAGGAGTTACATGACTAGCACAAAAACCTTTTACCACTCAAATTCCACCCCAAAAATGTGAGGTTTGCCCCTAGATCTATAGGAATTAAAGCATTCACCTTTAATGCTTCGAGAGTGTACCGGTAGTATAAAAGATTCTAAAACTTGTTTTGTGATGCATGCCGAGATCGTTAGTGAGACTATACTTGTGTAGTTAGGAATAACTAAATGATAAGAGGCATTAGGATAACCCTTGTTTGATACCCATATTATAATTACTTCTTCCACATCGGTCGAGTAATTACCCCACACCATTGCGATGTACTCATCTTTATTACACGATACCCCTAGTTAACCCCTCAGAGCCTATCCTTTTCGCGGTTCTCATGATGTTTCGATTTTCCGGAATATCAATGAAGAGCATTGTTTACAATCCACCCCCAAATGTACACCCAAATCGCCTTAGCCTACCTTGTATGCACTCACCTTCAGTGCATTATTGTTATCATACTAAACCCTTAGTTCAATTATCTAGTTACTTGCATGGTTGCTAAGGCGAGTCATATCTTTTGTACACAGTTTTGGGATGATTGGGACTCATGGGTAAAGTAAAATTTTATGGAGTGACGGGAAAGAACGTTAAATTCAAATTCCCTTTATTTGCGTAATAAAGTACTCCAAGTGTTTTGATCTTTCCAATTCGGGTCAAATTAGCGTTAGATTAATAAAAACTCAAGTGTAGGGATGCTCCTATAAATCCCTTATATTTTAATGTTATCGTAGAGGATAGTAGAGTAAAAGTGTATGCAAAAAAAAAAAAAAAAAAAAAAAAAAAAAAAAAAAAAAAAGGCTACCATCCTACATCTATCTTTATATTTATGTATGTTTGTTTCAAGTTATCTAGAGTTTAGTGAGTCAAGTCTTGGCCTAGCAACGCCATTCTTTTCATGCTTGTAACATAATATTTTTGACTTGCCACCACTAAATCGCCTATCCAACCAAACTCTTTGTTTCCCTACCGTAAGCCTAACGTTACAACCCTTTTAAAGACCTCTTAGATAGTTGTTCCTAGGTGCTTACGCCAAAGCGGTGGAGGTTTGATCTAGTCTTAAGCATATGGTAATCTATGTACTATGACCGGTTAATGAGTGTTTGATGAGTGTCTAAATACTCATCATTTTTGTACAATTTAAACTGCAAAATCATCTGAAAACACTCAGAAACACATCAAAATGATCAAAATATCACAAATCAGTGTTTTATGTGTTTTAAATGCAAAAATATCAAAATCAGATGAAAAATGTATCAAGTTTGCAAAATTGGCAGTTTTAGTCCCTCAAGTTTTAAAAGTTGTCAAATCTAGTCCCTGGAATTCAAAAATGTGGAAATTTATCATTCAAGGTCCCTGAAATCTTCTAAGTTGTTAAAAATGATCCTTGAATGAATTTTTGGTCAAATGGCATAAAAGGTCCTTAAAGTTTGAAAAATTGCAAAAGTAGTCCTTGGACATTTTAAAATGGAATTTTATGCAAAAGTGGTCCATGTACTATTCATTTATGGCAAGTTTGGTCCTTGTGAGAGCATTGGAAAAAGTTCAAGTTCAGTCCTTCATGTTTGGCAGATTTGCATTTTTGGTCCTTGATATTACTACTAAACCAAACGGACTCATTTTATATAAAGCCCAAATCCAATCCACTAAACCAGCTGGCCCAAACCCTTGACCCGGCCCCTTTGTTATTATATACCACCGGTCAAAAAGTCAAAAACGCGCCAAAACTATGCACTGTTCATCTCCCTCTCACACAACACTGATATCCCAAAACCAGTCATGGTTTTCCCACCTTTTTCTCAACCCCCCCCCCCTTACCTTGTCCCCTCCACCTCCACTAACACCAAAAATCCTTTAATTATCTCAAACCACCCCAATTAATACTCAAACCTGCTAATGAGAAAAATGGCGCCAAAAATACACTTGGACGGTTTTGATGATATGTGAAGATCCAATGGCTGGAATTTCGTGGGAAAGTCTCAGAGTAGTCAACAAGAGTGAAAAAGTCATTATATAGAGGAAGGGATGCAATGTATTTCACGAAGTAGTGTAATCTTTAAATTTTCTTAATCGTTTTTATTTCTTTAAGTCTTTAAGTGTAATTTCAAGCTTGTAATAACTTTGTTTAAGTATCTTGAGTGTATTTGAATATTTTCCAGTAACTAATTTCAAGTTTTAATTTCATTTCCAGTTTATGCAATTTTTACTTCAAAAATCTCAAATAGGTCAAATGTTGTTTTAAGTTGTTATTTTGGATTCTTAAGCTAAAATAAGCTCATATATAGCTTATATAAGCCATCAGACATCTTTAAATTTAGTTTAGAGCTTAAATAGAAAAATATCAAAAATACCAAAAAAAATAGATAAAAATAAAAAAATCAAAAGAAATGGTGCAAGGAAGCTGAAGCAGTTTGATTCCTGGATGGAAATGGGTTAGTGAACCTGTGGGGGTTCTATAGGGAGTATTCCTTGGTCCTTGTTCTTGGTTTTCAGCTGAATCACAATTGTAAGCCTTTTTACGTATTTTTGCATTTCAATAGAGAAGTAGTTTAAAGCTTTAATTCTTGTTTATTTATGTTTCTTAGTTGTGATTAAGTAGAGTTAACCAATAATACAGATAGCTTATTCTCTTTAATTAGTAGTTACTATAAATCTCATTTCAACAGTCAAATTAGCATAAGTATAAATTCTCAGTTTTATGTTGTTATTGATGTTGTTTACTGGTTATTTAGTTTCAATTTATGAGAATAGATGGTTATTAATCAAATACATGGACTGAATTTGTGATTGGCTTTGAAAAAAAAGTTCAATAACAGTCATAAAAGGGTGTTTGGATTTGCCTGTTTAAACTGTAACAGGCTTTGTTGGTGTTGTTGGTGTGTGCTTGTTCTGTGTCTTATACACACCTGATAACTCATATCAGTCATATAAACCAGTTCTTGTTCTTGAAAAGTCAAAATAATCTTTGATCTAATCTTTTGTGCTCACTGTTGGATTTTAAAAAGTCAGGATCATGATTTTGTGTTAGAAAGTTGTTAGTATTGATCAAATCAGTCTTATATCACCTTTTAACAACATAATCAGTGCTTAGGATCAGTTTAAATTTCATTTTAGTCAAATCTCTTGGTTTTTACAAAAAGTCAAAATTTTCATTTGGTCGTTTTTGATTAAACTAGATAATTTCACTGAGTGTTTATTAATGAGATTCAGCTTATAAGCTCTTAGGGTATTAAAGTCTAGTTACTAAACAAAAATATAAAAATACTAGATCTTTTTGAATCAGCTTATATAGTGCTTTTTAACTAGCTTCTTGTTGGTGCCTGTTCTGAAACACTGCCCTGTGCACAGTTGGTTGGTCCAACTTGATAAGCTCACATAGAGCTTATTAGTTGCTCAAATATTGTGATCTTTGGTTCTTTGGGAAGCCAACCTGGTCATCTTGGATTGTCAAGCTTAAGTTTTCACTTTTTAGCTTGTTGGCTAGGGCCGCAAGTGGCTCTAATATTGTCCCATTTCTGTGTTATAGTCATAAGTGCTTATCTGCTTATTCTAGCTTATCAGTGTGCTTCTTTTTACCTTTTAGCTTCATTTGAGTATTTTTTAGTTTATTGTATCTTATTCCATCCTTTGTTTCAGTGTGCAAGCTTGTTTGAGCTTATTACACCATAATAAGCTCATTCTCAAAACTGTTGGGATTTTAAGCCCTCAAACAGCTTATTTTAAGTTTGCAAAATTTTTGTCTTTGTTAAAGTTTCATAATATCAGTAGTAAAGTAGTTTTCAAAAAGAAAATCTAGAAAAACATCAATATAAAAATTGTGATAGCGTTTATTTAATAGGTTTTAGCTTTTTGATTTTTCTTTTTAGCTTATTAATAAGCAAATCTTGTTTTTCTATTTTTCTTAGTTTTCTGTCATCATATAGTATTTTTAGAAAAAGTTTCATAATTTTCCTAATCTATTTAGTATTTATTATAATTTTAAATAGTTAAAAATAGTAATTAATTAGTAATAAATAATTAAAAAGCATAAAAAATATCTTTTAAGTTTTAAAATTAGTTTTATCATATTTTATATTTTTCTAAGTTAAAATTTCATTTTTCCAGGTTTATTTTATATTTTCTAGTAATTAAGTGTATTTTAAATAGTTATTAATTAGTAATAATTAGATAAAAAGTGTGAAAAATATATTTTTAATTTTAAAATTAGTTTTATAATATTTTAGATTTTTCTCAATAATAATTTTATTTTTCTAGCCTTATTTTGTATTTTCTTCTATTTTAGAGTATTTATTAAATAGTTAAAATAGTTTTTAATTAATAATAATTAAATAATTAGTTGTAAAAACAATTTTCTTTTTCTAATAATTTTCTTTTATTTTTAGGATTTCAAAAATGTTATTTTCATATTTTTAGGTTTTTATTTCTTAGTTTTCACTTTTTATTTTATACGTATACGTAGTTTTTTAAAACTTACATTTACGTTTCTTTCATCTGATTGTTGTGCTTTTCTATTCTGTTTCCAATTCCTTTCCAAGCAATCAGTAGTGTAATATTTCTAATCATAACCTTTACAGATCACTATCCTTAGTGATCACTCCATCATCTGAATCAGTTTTGACACACCATTGAGTCTCCGTGAGACTAAACGACCCGGGAATTCATTCTATTCTCCAGGACTTCATTGCATTTGTGCTTAAGCTGTTTTAAGTTTCTTACGGTCGGCCATTCACAAGTGGCCGGCTTGTGTGAGAAAGCTTGACGGTTCAGCAAAGATCAAATTTTGGCGCCGCTGCCGGGGAGGCTTTAGCGTGTGTTTAGCCATTTTCAGACCCATTCTTGCACATAACCCACCATTTGTAAAAAGTTTTTTGTAAAGTTATAAAAAAATCAAAAAAGTTCATTAACAGTTTTCCTAAAGTGTTAAAAACACCAAAAAAAATATAAAACAACAAAACAATCGGAACGTTTTCTATCTTGTGTTTCTTTTATGGTGATTCTTAAAGAAATACGATTTGGTTAAACGAGACGATACCAAAAATATTGTCCAAAAGTTTTTGAACCCATCTGCACAAATCTTACCTACGTCTTTTCAGTGGTACTTAATTTATACATAAAAATCAACCACCGCAAATCAAGGCAGTACACCTACTAACTGGGGGTGTGACCATAATAAGTTCCCGAACATCAGATTTAAAACTTGCCTTTGTGTCACTTGTGATTTGGTGTACCTTTTTCAAAGAAGCCATTTCATTTGTGATTATTGGTTAAGTTCACTTGTCGTTTTGCCTCATTTGTTTTGAAAATTGATTTTTATACTTAGTGCATGCGCACTCGTTCTTCCAGTTCTACAAGTCCACTTTCAGAACTTGGAAAGATTCCTCGTAGACGTAGAGGACGTTCAGCTCCTTCAGCCGTGACTGAGGAACGTCTACCACCACCACCTCCTGTCGAAATGGCAGAAGACAAACCCATGAATGAGCTTCTCCAAGCACCCATCGAGGGTTACGGAGATGCCATTGTTGTCCCAGCCATCGTGGCTGACACTTTCGAGCTCAAAACCGGGTTGCTTAATCTGGTAACCCAAAGCCAATTCTATGGTTTTGAGCGGGATGATCCTCATGCACACATTCGATGGTTTAACAAGATTGCATCTACCATCAAGTACAAGAATGTCCCACATGAAGCTATCAAGCTTCTTCTGTTCCCATTTTCTCTAGAGGGACAAGCCCGGAATTGGCTTGAGAAACAACCCCCTCGTTCTATAGAGACATGGGAAGATCTAGTCACCAAGTTCGTTAACGAATTCTATCCTCCATCCCGAACCACAAGTCTTAAGAATGAGATAATGAAATTTTCTCAGAGATTTGATGAATCATTTGGGGAGGCATGGGATCGTTACAAAGAGTTGCTTCGCAAGTGTCCGCATCATGGTTTTACCGAGTTAATGCAAATGGATACTTTCTACAATGGTCTCAATCAGACTAATCAAGACTCTTTGAATGCCTCCGAGGGAGGTAATTTCCTGAGCAAGACCACAAAAGAGGCCTTGCAAATCATTGAGAACAAATCTCAGGTCCGTCCTTTCAGAGCAAAGACATATCAGTCTA
Source organism: Chrysanthemum seticuspe (assembly GCA_019973895.1). Taxonomy (NCBI): domain Eukaryota; kingdom Viridiplantae; phylum Streptophyta; class Magnoliopsida; order Asterales; family Asteraceae; genus Chrysanthemum; species Chrysanthemum seticuspe. Next base: position 239,235,762 of record BPTQ01000003.1, on the reverse strand, counting down.
ATGCTGGACCTTCTTCTTCTTCATCCCCCGTGAGTACATCTAGCACCGATGCTAAGATTGATAAACTCACAGACATTGTTCAGGCTTTGGTTCTTGCTAACCAGAAGAAAGTCACCTTCACTCAGACACCAACACATGGTGAAGTGAAAAAAGTCGAGAGTTGTGTTACTTGTGGTGGTCCTCATGCATACTACAATTGTACTGCTACCGATGGTAGTCCATTTGAAGCCAATGCTCTAGCCGGTAGTTCACAGCAAGGAGGTAATCAATACCGTCCTCAAAATGAACCACACTACTGTGCTAACACTAATCAGGCACCACCCGGTTTTAACCAGAATCATAACATGCAAAACCGGAATCAGAACCAACCAAGAATGAACCAAGGTTATCAAAACCAAGGTAATTTCTATCTTGGACCCAATCAAGGTTTCCAACATCAAGGAAACCCTAATCAAAACAATTTCAATCGAGGGAATCAATTTCATGGGAATATGAATCCTAATCAAGGGAATTTTGGCTATAATCAAAACATACGGCCTCAAATTATCCCTCCAGCTCCTCCCGCCATTATTCCTCCAGGACCATCATCTGATGAGTTACTGAAGCAATTCATGAAATCCCAAGATGAAATGAACAGGTTGTTGGTCAGTCAGATTGCTGATCTTAAGAAGTCTTTAAATGATCAACCCTCGGGCTCAGGAAAACTTCCGAGCAACACGATCGCTAACCCGAGGGGCGATGCAAAGGCGATCACAACCAGAAGTGGTGTTTCATATGATGGACCTGCTGTTCCTACTACCTCTTCTTCTTCTTCTCTCCCAAAGGTAGTGGACAGTGAACCTAGGACACACAATGGACCTACGACTCCAATGCCTCCTCCACCTGTGGCAATGAGTCAAGTTACCAAGGAAACAACGGACAAGGTGCATTATTCAAGCCCACGAAGTACCGCACACGTCCAACCTTCGGTAGTCCAACCTCAAGTTGTCCAGAAACCCAAGTCAAATCAAGGAGTTGTTTTTGAACCTCCTGTAGCTCCTGTTGAGAATCAGAAATCCAAATCTTCTATTCCTTATCCATCACGTTTGAATGAGCAAAAGCTCCGCGAGAAAGCCAGTCATCAAATGGACAAATTTTTCCAAATTTTCCAAGAATTACACTTTGACATAAGCTTTGCGGATGCTATCATGCTGATGCCCAAGTTTGCATCAACTCTCAAACACATGTTAAGCAACAAGGAAAAGCTGTTTGAAATGGCAAAAACTCCTCTTAACGAGAACTGCTCAGCAGTTATTCTGAAGAAGCTTCCAGAAAAGCTTGGAGATCCTGGAAAATTTCTCCTACCTTGTGTATTTCCAGGAATGGTTGAATGCTTTGCCCTAGCAGATCTTGGTGCAAGCATAAACCTTATGCCTTATTCAGTGTGGAAGAAACTTTCTCTTCCGGAACTTACTCCTACATGCATGACTCTCGAGCTTGCAGATCGTTCCATATCCCGTCCTCTTGGCATTGCTGAGGACATATTTGTGAAAGTAGGAAAGTTCCATTTTCCAGCTGACTTCGTGGTTGTTGATTTTGATGCCGATCATCGGGTTCCTCTCATTGTTGGTCGAGGATTCGTGAGAACGGGCCGTGCTCTCATTGATGTATTTGAGTAGAGCTGGCAAATCGTGTCTTAACAGGTCTTAACAGGCCCGGTGCGCGCGAATAACATAAGTTTCAAACATGAAAACAACTCGTTTAATACTTAACTTTGGTGGTTTGAGTATGGCAGATATACGTTTTATTTATCAAAAAAGTTAAATATTGAACCCTAAAATACTAAAAACAAATATTTTAAAAAATAAAAAAATTGCATAGTACATTTTTTCTCTTAACAGGTCTTAACATGTCTTAACAGGTACCCAATTTGCCAGCAAATAATTTGAGCAAGAAATCACATTACGTGTTGGTAATGAAGCTGTCACCTTTAACCTTGATCAAACTTCGAGGTACTCCGCAAACTATGATTCTGAATCGGTTAACCGAATAGATATCATTGATGTTGCTTCTGAAGAGTACTCTCAAGAAGTTCTTGGTTATTCTCATAATTCTGTGAGTGGGGATTCCACCACATCTTCTCAACCTATCATAGCCAATTCTACTCCTTCTCTCACTCCGTTTGAAGGAAGCGACTTCATCTTAGATGAGATTGAAGCATACTTGGCTAGTGATTCTGTTCCTTGGGAAATTTATCACGCTCCTATTGATATTGAGGGGGACATACTTCTTATTGAGAAGTTGCTCAATGATGATCCATCATCAACCCCTTACCCTAGTGATTCAATCCCAGATGAGATTAATCTGGAGGGAGATATTCTTCTTGAGAAATTGTTAAATCTGGACACTTCTCCTCCTCTCCCTCCCGTCGAGCTTCATAACAAGGAAGTTAAGTCAGTTGAGAAAACTGAAGAATTTCCTGAGGTTGAGCTTAAGGACTTACCGCCTCATCTCGAGTATGCATTTCTTGAAGGTGATGATAAATTGCCCGTCATTATTGCTCGAGATTTGAGTAAAGATGAAAAAGCTGCTCTCATAAAAATCTTGAAGTCACACAAGCAAGCAATTGCTTGGAAACTCTCCGACATTAAGGGTATCAACCCTGAGTTCTGTACTCATAAAATCTTGATGGAGGATGACTTTAAACCAGCAGTTCAACATCAGAGACGAGTGAATCCAAAAATCCATGATGTTATCAAACAGGAGGTTATCAAACTTCTTGATGCAGGATTGATTTACCCTATCTCAGACAGTCCTTGGGTTATCCCAATTCATTGTGTTCCGAAAAAGGGTGGCATTATTGTTGTCACAAATGAAGATAACGAGTTAATTCCAACTCGATTGGTTACGGGATGGCGTGTGTGTATTGACTATCGTAAGTTAAATGACGCCACTCGTAAAGACCATTTTCCTCTGCCCTTCATGGACCAGATGCTTGAGAGATTAGCAGGGAACGAGTACTATTGTTTCCTTGATGGTTTCTCGGGTTACTTTCAGATCCCTATTGATCCACAGGATCAAGAGAAAACCACATTCACCTGCCCATACGGAACTTTTGCCTACAAATGTATGCCTTTTGGCTTATGTAATGCTCCTGGCACGTTCCAACGATGTATGATGGCCATTTTCCACGACATGATCGGGGAAACAATGGAGGTGTTTATGGATGACTTCTCGGTCATTGGGGATTCGTTTCAAACATGTCTCTCCCATTTAGAAAAAATGCTTCAAAGGTGTGAAGACACCAATCTTTGTCTAAACTGGGAGAAGAGCCACTTTATGGTCAAAGAAGGCATAGTCCTTGGCCATAAAATTTCAAAGAACGGGATTGAGGTAGACAGAGCAAAAGTCGATGTTATTGCTAAATTACCTCATCCTACTACCGTCAAAGGTATTAGGAGTTTTTTAGGTCATGCCGGTTTCTATCGTAGATTCATACAAGATTTTTCTAAAATCGCCCGGCCTATGACCCATCTTCTTGAAAAAGATGCTCCTTTTATCTTCTCACCCGAGTGCATCAAAGCTTTTGAAACATTGAAGAAAAAGCTTACTGAAGCACCCATTCTCGTTGCTCCCGACTGGGACTTGCCTTTTGAGCTCATGTGCGATGCAAGTGATTTTGCTATCGGCGCAGTCCTAGGGCAACGAAGAAACAAGCATTTTCAGCCTATTCACTACGCAAGTAAGACTATGACTGAAGCTCAAACTCATTACACCACCACAGAAAAAGAGCTATTAGCCGTGGTGTATGCATTTGAGAAGTTTCGGCCGTACTTAATCTTGACCAAATGCGTAGTGTACACGGATCACTCGGCTCAGG
>BPTQ01000003.1:239111244-239220025 GCA_019973895.1 Chrysanthemum seticuspe | reverse complement strand
ATCGTGGAGACTACTCACAGATTTATGAGTAGTAAAAATATGACAATCTTACGGTTTTTGTAGACTTTTGTGAGTCTTTGTATAGTTTTACTATTTTTATAGTGTTTGTTCACAAAATATACAAAATTTACGTTTTTGTAGTTTTAGACTACTTTTTGCATAGTTCAAACGTATTAACCGTCAAAATCAGGGGGTTCAATGTTTTCAACAGTTTTAATCAGGGACCATTAAGTTTTTGAACATTTTACAGTAAATTCCAGGTACTCTAAGTTTTCAACAGTTTTGTTTAGGAATTTTCAAGTTTTTAGTGTTTTACTGTAGAAATCAGGAAATTGAAACTTTTAACAGTTTATATCAGGAACCAATTAAATTTTTCACTTTTAATAGTTTAAAATTGGAACATGATAAATATTTACAGTTCTTACCAGGAATACTATTTGAAACCTCTTTTAATGTTCAAACCAGGGATCTCAATGTTTTAACCGTTAAAATCAGGAACCTGTAAAATTTTTACCTTTTATTAGTTGTTATCAGGAACATGATAAGTTTACACCGTCAAAACCAGGAACATTATTGGAAACCTATTAACCGTCCAAGTTGGAAGTTGAAACCGTCTAAATGTATAAACCAGGAACACTAATGATTCGATGTTTGGTTTGCCTGGATAAATGTTATAGGTTGGGTCGATTCGGGTTATGTACTGGGCCGGGTTTAAAATTTTAGTTTATTTGGCGGACGTGACATCGAGCAGAGAGGGTGGGGACATTAGAGTTATGGTCTCGTCAAAAAGAGTGGTGGTGGAGTGGGAAAGGTGGAGTAAGTGGAAAGGTCGAGTAGGGGGGAGGATAGTAGTGTCGGGTGTTCGTCAATTACGAAGGGGTGGTACATTGGAAATGACATCGTGAGAGTTTGGACGAAAAACGAAAGGTTTAGTGGGATTTGGGTAAGGATGAAGGGTTGAACAGGGGATGTGGAGATGATATGAGGTTTGAAGAAATTAACGAGACTTTAATAGAGTTCGTTGGTACTCGTGAAAACCGCGGTTTTAGATAAAATTTCCGACACTAGTGAAACTGACTTAGTTACCAACTCTAACAACTACCCTATACTAGTCTCTGTACACCCCTCAAGTCTTTTCGATATTTCTTTCTCCTTCACAGTAACCTCTTCTATAGATCACATAAAATAAAAATCGAATACAGCAAAAATTCAAAAGTTCTAAAGGTCAAGTACAAATTCAAAAGTTCTCAAAACATTAGTATAGTAAATCTGCCAAAGTTGAAGGTTGAACCTGCCAATTATCCAAAGGTTATTACAAGGACCAAAACTGCCACATTTGAATAGTACAAGGACTATTGTTGATTATTTTCCATTTTTAAAATGTCCAAGGACTAAAATTGCCAATTTTGTAACTCTAGGGACCAAACTTGTAATTTTCTCCAAAGTTTATCATAAGGACCATTCTTGACATTTATAAATAGTACAAGGTTAAAATTTGATAATTTTCACTTTTTAAATTAACCAAGGACTATATTTGACAATTTTCAAAGTTAAAGGACTAAAGATGTCATTTTGTGATTTTTGAACTTTTAAGGATTTGTTTTGACAACTTTTGAATCTCATGGACCTTAAATGACATTTTACAAGTTTTTGAATTACCAGGGACTAATTTTGACAACTTTTGTAACTTGGGGGACTAAAACTGCCAATTATGCAAACTTGATACGTTTTTCATCAGATTTTGATGTTTTTGCATTTAAAACATATAAAACACTTGTTTGTGATATTTTTATCATTTTGATATGTTTCTGAGTGTTTTCAGATGTTTTTGGCATTCTAACAGTATAAAAATGATGAGTATTTAGACACTCATCAGAGGTGCTAGTATATAATTTCCGTGCTTGTTATGACTATTGCGGTGATTTTACTTGTTATGAATTATGTTAAACCAATGCTTCATGCCCCATAACTTATAAATTGATTGGCCAAAAGCACATTTACTTGAGGACAAGCAAATACCAAGTGTAGGGATATTTGATAAGGATTTAAAACGTACACTTTTAAGGGGTCATTTAAGCCCTTAATCGCTCACTTTTATATCCGTTACTGCTTAATTTCGTTCCTTTTCACTTTTTAGGTCTCTTGGAAGTAAAATGTTGGAATGATGCATATTTGGACGAAAAGGAGTGGATATATGAAGAAAATGGCTAAGTCAAGATCGAAGACACTCAAGCTGCTGGAATTGCACCTGACGGTGTCCCAAACAAAGGGCGACGCCGTCCCTCTATATGTAATTAAATTTGTGATGGCTCAGTAGACTTTTTGCTAAATTACACATGACGGCGTCAGGCTTTGAAGAGGAAGGGCGTCACGAAGACTTTTCATCCCAGACGGCCTAGATCCAGATTCAGACGACGTCACTACTGAAGCCCGACGGCATCACAACCACAACGTGACGTCGTCCCAATGATGACTTGGCCAAGACAAAACCCTAATGACGGAGATCTGACGGCGTCCCACCTATAAGGCGACGCCGTCGCGAATGTAAAACTATATATAAAAATTGAATTTTCAGAATTTTGAGAGGTAGACTTGTGGAGTAAAAACCTAAAACGATTGTAGTCCGGTTTGGACAGTATCTTAGGGTTCTCAAACCCCATTTTACATCAAGATAAGTGTTTTGCTTCATTAATTTCATTATATCTACGATTGAATGTGTGTATGCTTGCGTGTTTAACATGTCCGGCTAAATTTCTTGTGTGTTTGCTTAGATCTATGAAACCTAGTTAATAATTATTGATTGGTTGTCTCTTATCTTAATTGTAAATGGCTTAGGATTGCACAAGGCTATCGTTGTGTTTGAATGCTTGAGTAATCTTTGTGAACATTAGTTTATGAGTCACTTAGCGGATTTGTAGGCTAAACATCCAAAGATAACCTTAGAGTTAGTTTATGATTGACCTAGAGATTTCGTAGGCAATAACCTTAAGGTAGTCTCAAAGAGTTAGGGATAAAAGCATACCCTACGACTTTAGAAAACACAACACGTTAAGAATAAGAACGTGACAATTCAACCAACAATAAAAGATAACTAGGGAGTAATAGTATCTAGGTAGACACATTTTTAATCATCATACAAGCACACATCAATAGACATAAGACCACCTATAGTTTAGATAATTAGATAGTAGAGTAATCGGTAGAAGTACCAAACCCCCAAATCCAAACCCCGAGATTTTACCCTTAGCTTTCTAAAAAATATAAAAAAGATAAAAAAAAAAAATCTTCCTCAATCTCAACCTTAGCCTAGTACACTTCTTACTAGCATTCCTATTCCCCTAGAGAACGATATCAATACCCGATGCTTACCCAATACTACACTACAACGATTAGGTTCACTGCCTAGGGTGTTGAAAAACTTGCTCGACGAAAAGGAAGTTCCTTTGACCCCGAACGCGTTATACGCGCATCATATCTGTTATCTTTAACCCTTTCCTTATCGACCCCTCCATCGCAAATTTTGTTACGAGGGTCGCATGAAGCCCATAGATCATACCATTTTCCATTATCAATTGCCATTGCTTTGCACCAGTGATTCTTCCTTTTGGATGGGGATTGTGGGCACAGGTTTATGTCATTGGACCACCCGTTAAGGATATGCGTTCTTGATTCATCTAACTTGAGAAACTTGTCAGACCACGTATCCCAGTTACGCCGTAACTCTGATGTTTGGTTATGGCGTAACTGACTTCTGTCATCAGCATCATTATCTTCATTCATGCTAGACCCATCGTTGGATTTGTCTTTTTTCAGAAAACACGACCTTGCATGCTGTTGATTTGTTCTTTTGTTCATCATTTCTTCTTTGTACCTCATCGCTAAGCTTCCCAATCATGGCTTCCAAGTTTTTTAGCGATTCGTCATGACTAAAAAGGCTTTTGTTAGTATTTTCTTGGAAGTTCTTGAGCTATTCTTCTTGCTCCTTCTGCCTTTTAGTCGAGTCTTCGAGGTATTTGCTGATCGTTTCCTTCAAATTAGCTCTTCTATCACCAAAATTCCCACGGTTATAATATGGGGGAGGTCCTCCACGATGGCCATTACCGTTTCTATTATCCCCTTAAAACGGTCGATTTTCACTATATTTAACTTCTTCAACCTTGCTATCTTCGTCAATGAGAGGACAATTTTTGGTGAGATGTCCCCCTCCACAGCTTTCACAACCTACTTGGATAGCATGAACACATTCTCTGAGCTTGAGCATGTCACGACCAAGATTTTCAATTTTGCTAGTAATGGCGGCAATTCCTTCAAGATTTCCGCCTAGGCTTCTCTTGCTTCCTCCATCATGCCACTTTTGGGAATGATCGGCCATTTTTTGGATGGTTTCAATGGCGAGAGTAGGATTCATGCTCGGAATTGGTCCTTGGTAGTCTAGCATATGTCTTGTAGTTACGTTGATACCTTTGTAAAAGATGTTGACCTTTTGCTGGTTGTTTAGGACATGAGTTGGACACTTGTAGAGGAGATTGTTGTATCTATCCCAAGCTTGATACAACGTTTCATCGGCATCCTGTTTGAAGTTATGGATCTCCATTAGCTGATTAGATATCTTCGAAGGAGTACAATATCTTTGGATGAAGTGCTTCTTTAGGAGAGCCCATGTATCAACTGCCCTGGCGGGCAATCTTTCAATCCCATCTTCTTGCTTCCCCAGTAAGAGTCATGGGGAACACTCGTAGCATAACAGCGTCATGAGAAACACCAGGAATGTTGAAAAGTCTTGTGATGTACAAGACATTCTCAACGTGTTCATACGCATCTTCGTCCCTATTTCCTGAGAAAGGGTTAGCACGTAGCTCCCTCATAAATTGCTCTTTAATCTCGAAACGGATATTAGCTCCAATAGCCGGCCTTATGAGCCCCGGCCCTTGTTCTTCCCTTGTCAATGCCAAATATTCCTCAAGAGTGAGGTCATCAATGTTAACAACTTCCATGGTACCTGAAACTTGAAAAGAAATCGTGAGAAATTGAGAAAATTCAAAACAAAACAAAAAATAAAAGACTTAAAGAAAATCCTAATATAACACCCCGGCAGCGGCGCCAAAAACTTGATGCAGGTTTTACTGATTAGGTTTTAATATTTATAAGTGTCTCGTTTACCTATGGTCTACCTTATGCATTAACGGGCAGTGTACCCGATCGTGTGTAGTGTAGTAATCGGTAAAACCGAGGTCGTCCCAAGATCTATGTGAGCGGATTCTAATTAAGTCTAGGTGTCACTGGCTTTTAATGGTTTTAAGATTTTTTTTTCAAAGGCTTTTAATGGTTTTAAGATTGAAATGATTAATTAACTAATAAGACAAGAACATAAAAGAAAGCAAATAAAGGCAAGGATGTGATCAAAAGAGGTAAAGTGTGCTAACCTAGTTACTCATCCTATCAATTTATGTTCACGTTTAATTACTTCCAATTACTTCAAGTGGGGGTTTAGGTCGCTAGGACAGCATTTGGTCAGTTCGTCCTAACCTATCAGCAAAGGTTTCCACCGGATACCAAGCTACTACCCTTGAAAGTCCAGTTGTTTTTAGTCCCCTAAGCCAAGTCATTAAGCTCCGCTACATGCAAGATTCATAACAATGAGTGCCCGGGCTCTAGCATCTTAGACACTCATCCCTAACTTCTTAAGTTCATCCAGACGGCAGGTGATCATTTGGTCGGTTCGCACAAGCGAAGAAGGGTCGTCAGTTGGTCAATTCTTACCCTTCCCACTCAGTCTACCTACTTAGGGTCAGTTGGTCAATTCTCCTAAGCAACTAGACACTACCGCCATTCAAAACTACCGAAACAAGGGTAGCTACCAACAAACTATGCATGCATACACTAGAAACAATTATACGGAAGCAATGTAAACATAAACATAACAATTAAGGAATCATAACTAGGCTAGCACCAGAGGTGCTTAGCCGATCATATTAAATGAAACAATCAATTCAATGTTTGACATAATGAAATACATGAATCGAAAGTAAAAAGAAAGGTAAACGCTAATGCTTATCGTTAGGGAGTAATTTCTCCCTTGGAGATGGCTCTGTATGCTCCTCAAGATCTGCCTTCATTCCCTTTACTCACGTTCTCTGATTTGTGGTGTGGAGTGAATGATGTGAAATGCAGAATTTAGGGCTGGTATTTATAGGCGAGACCTAGTTACGGCGTAACTTAAGTTGAGAGTTACGATGTAACCTATATAAATCCGTAATAATGCTCTAGTTATAGTTGGGTACGGCGTAACACATGGAATGAGTTACGCTGTATCTACAATATAGGTTACAAAATCATGATTACGCCGTAATCGTTGGAAAGAGTTATGGCGTAACTTGCAGCGGCGTGGAACATCATTTGACCTAATTGGTTACGGCGTAATCCTAAGATGGAGTTACGCCGTAATATGATGTTGAGTTGGTCTTCTGAGTCACGCTCTTGTTACGGCGTAACGTGAGAGAGGAGTTACGCCGTAATTACTTCACAGTGGGCATACTATTATATATCGTCAATAAACTCTCCAAATCCGTGTCTCTTTAGCTCCAATGCTCGTAATTTACCTGAAAGTGAAATATAGAGGAAAAAAGCGTAAATCCTTATAAATGATATAAAATACGAGCATTATCGGGGGGAAATTGAAACTTAATATTCAGGACTATTTGATGTTATCAGCAATAAAAAGCCAAGTCTAACTTGGACTCTGTTCTCTTGTGGCATGGTCGTCTTGGACACATTAGCAAGAAACGCATGGAGAAGTTGCAACATGATGGACTTCTGAACTCAACTGACATTAAGTCACTTGAAAAGTGTGTTTCATGCATGTCTAGTAAGATGGCAAGAAAACCCTATACACATCAAGTGGAAAGGGCTAAAGATCTACTTGGTCTAATACACTCAGATGTATGTGGCCCATTTAGAATTATGTCAAGACAATGAGAAAATTACTTCGTGACTTTCACTGGCGACTATATTCGGTATGGTTATGTTTACTTGCTGAAACATAAGCATGAAATGTTTGAACCATTTAAGGTGTTTCAAAAGGAAGTAGAAAACCAATTCGGGAACACCATAAAGTCACTACGTTCTGATCGTGGAGGTGAGTATATGAGTCAAGAGTTTTTGGATCATCTAAATGAGCATGGGATTATTGCCCATCGAACTCCTCCTTACACTCCACAACATAATGGTGTGTCTGAGAGGAGAAATCGAACCCTGCTTGATATGGTCCGCTCCATGATGAGTCAAACTACTCTTCCAAAGTTCTTTTGGGATTATGCCCTTGAGTCAGTTGGACGCATTCTCAATATGGTTCCAACTAACAAGGTTGATAAGACACCATACGAAGTATGGCATGGGCAAGCCCCTAAGTTGTCTTACTTAAAAGTCTGGGGTTGTGAGGCACTTGTTAAGCGTGATACACTTACCAAACCTGACAAACTTGAACCCAGATTTGTTAAGTGTATCTTTGTAGGATACCCAAAGGAAACAATGGGATATTCTTTCTACCTTCCATCAGAGAACAAAGTAATTGTTGCTCGAAATGCTGAGTTCTTTGAGAACAATCTCATGGATCAAGAAGTAAGTGGGAGTCTAGAAGATCTTAAAATAATTCAAGATGAAGATACAAATCCTTCTTTAGACACTAGTATTCATCATGATGAGGATGATCAAGAAATTGAAGAACCTCAAAGTGATATTGTTCCAATTCGAAAGTACGCAAGGACACGCCGTGCTCCTGATCGAATGTGCTTATACATCGATGCTGAGGAACATGAGTTAGGGGATCTTAGTGAACCAAATAACTATAAAGTTGCATTGATGGATCCTGAATCTAAGAAATGGTTTGATGCACTGAATGCGGAAATGCAATCCATGAAAGACAATGATGTGTAGGTTTTAGTTGAGCTTCCTCCTAACTGCAAGACAGTTGGTAGCAAGTGGCTTTTCAAGAAGAAAACCGACATGGATGGTAAGGTATACACCTTTAAAGCTCGTCTCATAGCAAAGGGCTTCACTCAAACCTACGGGATTGATTATGAAGAAACCTTTTCTCCTTTAGCGGACATTAGAGTTATAAGAGTTCTCATAGTCATAGCGGCGTTCTATGACTATGAGATATGACAAATGGATGTCAAAACCGCCTTCCTCAATGGACATCTTTATGAAGAGGTCTATATGGAGCAACCTGAGGGTTTTGTTGATCTTAAATATCCTAACCGTGTATGCAAGCTCAAGCATTCCATTTATGGACTTAAGCAAGCATCTAGGCAATGGAATAAGCGTTTTGATGATGAGATCAAGAAATTTGGATTTTCTCAAAATCAAGATGAGCCATGTGTATATCAGAAAGCTAGTGGGAGTTTTGTCACTTTCCTAATTCTATATGTTGATGACATATTGCTTATGGGAAACAACATTCCAATGTTACAAGATGTAAAATCCTATCTTGGAAGATGTTTTGCCATGAAAGATTTAGGAGAACCTGCATATATTCTTGGAATCAAGATCTATCGAGACAGATCTAAACGATTAATTTGTCTATGTCAAAGTGCTTACATTGAGAAAATCTTGAAGAGATTTTGTATGAAGAATTTCAAACGTGGAGCTATCCCAATGCAAAAGGAGCCTAAGTTGAGTAAGTCACAAGGTGCTGAGACGCTTGTTGCAAAAGAGCGCATGCAAAGAGTTACTTATGCTTCAGCTATAGGATCTATTATGTATGTTGTGAGATGTACTCGTCCTGATGTTGCGTTCGCTCAGAATGTGACAAGCCAATTTCAACAGAATCAAGGTGAACTTTACTGGACTGCTGTTAAGAATATTCTTAAGTATTTACGCAATACTAAGCATATGTTTTTGGTTTATGGAGGGGAGACGGAACAAGAGCTCAGGGTTTCTTGCTACACTAATGCTGGATATCTGACAGATGCTGATGACTTGAAATCTCAGACTGGATATGTATTTGTTCTAAATGGAGGTGTTGTTGACTGGAAAAGCACAACGCAAAGTATTTTTGCTACTTCATCTATAGAAGCTGAGTATATAGCTGCTTGTGATGCATCTAAAGAGGCTGTATGGATTTGTAAATTCATTTCTGGGTTGAACATTGTTCCCACAATTGAAGAACCCATAAATATGTATTGTGATAATACTTGAGCCATTACTATAGCTAATGAAAGCGGAATCACTAAAGGTGCTAGACATTATCGCACTAAAGTTCATTATCTTCGAGAGACCATTGAAATGGGTGATGTGAAGATATCAAAGGTTCACACAGATGACAACCTAGCAGATACATTTACGAAAGCTTTAGCGTATCCTAAGCATTCTAAATGGACTAGAGGTATAGGTTTAATACCAGCTATTAGTTTCATGTAAATCTGTGTGTTAATTTGTACTTGGATAATTTGGAATTTTAAGACAGTTATTACTTTGTGATAAATAAAGATACGAGGTATTTGTTATTATATTCATATACTCTGTTATTCCATATTTGCATGTTTAATCCATGAAATGATTTATCATTCTAAATATGTCCATTGTCGGTTAACAATATGGGAATATTGTTATGTAAGGCAAATGTGAGTGTTGGTTATATTCTAACGAGAATTTGGATTGTTCCCGCCAAACTCATATGTATTCACTAGAGATGCATATTGGATACCCCAACTTTCAAACATTTACTTTTGGATCCTTGTCATAAGTAAAATATTGAAAATGGTTTATTAATTTCGTCCTTAGACTTGAGATACAAGAAAGTTTTGTTATGTTTAGATATCATTTTTGTAAGTATACGCAAAACGCTATCTGAATAAGGTAGTTATAAAAGCTATATTTCGGAGTGATGTGAAGCAGCATCCACAACACTTGTAGTCAATAAAGGATTTGTTACTCCACTTGATATGTGCAGAAAAATACCATGGCGCCTCTCCAGATTTAATCAGATAATTGTTTGGCCAAACCCAAAGGGTAATGCAAGATGATTCTTGATTACATTTGGTATATCTGATTAAAATCTATAACGAGATTCTAAATGGTTAAACTATATGGAATGAGTTCGGATCCATATCCATGGTTTAACGGTATCTATAACAAAGGATGATTAAAGCAAGACATTGATGACCATGCTACTGAGAAATTTTATGAAACAATACTCAGACACTTTTAGTTAAAAAGCGAGTGAGAGCGTTGCTAGGCGTTTCTGTCATTAGTTTTGTGTGCCGTTCGACACTCCAACTCCCAAGTGGGAGCTGTTGGTTTGTGGGAGTTAAAACACACGTAAACGACTAGAAGTGTGTGAGCCTATGGGGGCACACATGTTAAACACGAGAGTACGTGATGAACGTTTATTATTTGCATACATTCGACCCGTTATGCATGCATAGGGATGGCAAAAAAATCCGTACCTGATGGGGACCCAATCCCCAAACCCGATTTTGACTGGGAAATCCCCGAGTTGACCGGGGATGGGGATGAGGACGGGGATGGAGAATCCCGAAAATATGAAACCGGGGATGGGGATAACATAAATCCCCAAACCCGACCCCGAATCCGATCTTTCTAGTGTATACTCGATTAACTTGTATATGTATATGTATATATGTTTATGAGTATCGCAAGTATATTTATATGCATATGTGATATTTATAGAATCAAGTACTTTTAGAATTAGAATCATAAACATCAACTACATATTACTTATTATTTTATCCGAATAGATACATGATACATATTCTTTTTGTATTATATGTGATGTTACAATGTTGAGGATGCTTTAAAGTTGAATTGAAATCGTAAGGAATCCAACTATGTGTGATGTACGCACATTTCTTGAAACACTTTATGAGTTAAAATTCTTTATATTTTCGATGAGTTGGTGGAAAATTTATGTTAGTTCATATGGATTGCAAATCCGCGAATCCCCATGGGGATCCCCGATCCCCATTGAAGGCGGGGATGGAGATGTAAAGCAATTCCCCGACGGGGATGGGGATGGAGAGTGAAAATGGGAATGGGGATGGTAAATAACATCCCCGACATTCCCCGCCCCGTTGCCATCCCTATGCATGCATATAAACCGATCCATATTCACGACCCATTGGACTTGTTTCAATACAAAGTGGGTCGGTTTTGGTGTTTGCCTTGGGCCTAGTATCCGATCGGTTATGGGGGTGTTTGGATAGTTACTTGGAGCTCAAGTCGAGTCCAAGAATAACTAGGGTTTGTACCCTATAAATACAAACACATACCTTACGCATTGTTACACAATATACTATCCCTAAAACCTTATCAAAGTAATCGATCCATCTCAACTTGTGATATACCCGATCGGTTTCTTCCTCAAGAACCGATTAGGGTTGTTTGGTTTAAAAGGAATTCTAAAGCTTGCATCGTGTGGATCCAAGTAGATTTGAGTATTCGTTTCTCATGCGTGTATCCTGGTTCTCGAATAGCAGTAGCAAAGACAAAGGTTTAGTAGCTTTCTGTTCGTGGTGGTTCTCGGACAAAGGTGTGAAAGAAGTCTGACAGAAGATGTCCGATATCGGGTGGAACAGAAGGGTTCTCGGGCAGAAGCTTGTTCTCGGACAGAAGGTTATAAAGAAGTGTTTTTGGGTTTTTATTGTTCGTGGTATTCAAGTTATTCAGAGGGTTGATTGTTTTAAACGTTCTCGACTAGCTCAATTCGAACGCACTTGGTTTAAGTGTTTGTGTGTGAACTCGTAGAGGTATCTACTTTAGATACTTGGTTTCTTGTTCGTGTTATAGCGTGCAGTTGACATCGAGGGTTAGTTTTCTATTTACCTTTTATTTATTATTGTTTATTATTTACGTGTTTACCTATGTTGGCCTCAACGTTGGATCTTTGTTGGTTCTAACGTGGTCACAATAATACCAATAACACGATATGTTTCAAAGAATTGCTTTTGTATTAATTGAAATAAATATAAGTCATCATCTGAAAGTGTTACAGATTCTAATCTATATATGATGAATGAAAAGGTACGTTTGAATGGTTTTGTCGGTTCGCTTCCTTTGTAACTGTCAAATGGCAGTTATTTCTTAAGAGTTGACTTTTAATATAGTTGACTTTGACTTCGGGTTTGACCCTCCAAATGGGTAGAAAGCGGGTAAAGTGGGTAAGAGTTGGATTAACCCAATATTCTCCCCCTTAATCACAATCGCTTTGCTGTAGATCTTTGACTCCGATTAGTTGTCTCATTGTTAGGAATCTGATCTTGGGTAGTGCTTTTGTGAGCATGCCAGCCTTATGAAATTCTCCACTTATAAACTCGACTTGTAAGTCTTCTCTTTTAACGCATTCTCGTATGAAGTGATATTTTATGTCAATATGCTTACTTCTTCCGTGAAATACGGGATTCTTCATTAGTTTGATGGCAGACTTGTTGTCGACCATTATCGTAACCCTTTCTTCTTGGGTATGTGTAAGCTTGCTGAGTAATCTCTTTAACCATAATGCTAGTGTTGCTGCTGCTGTTGCTGCAATGAACTCGGATTCACATGATGATAGAGCTACTGTGGCTTGTTTTTGTGTACTCCAGCTGATTGGTGATTCATCGTAGTAGAATATAATTCCAGTAGTGCCTTTGCCTTCTTGAGTGTTGACTCCGTAGCTACTGTCACTATAACCTTGTATCTGGTTTCCTCCATTATGTTTGTAGGTGATTCCATAGTCTTTTGTTCCTTTTACATAGCGTAGTACTTGCCTGATAGCTTTCATATGTTGTTCCTTTGGTTCCTGCATAAAACGACTAAGTAATCCAATGGAATAACTTAAGTTGGGTCTTGTATGTAGCAGATATCGTAAGCATCCAATTAAGCTTCTGTATTCAGTTGAGTTGACCGTTGTTTCTTCAGTGTTCTTTGTTAGTCTTGTTCCTGGACCCATAGGTATTAGCGTTTCGTTGCAGTCTAGCATTCCAACTTCCTTTAGGATCTTGCTTGCGTAGGCGGATTACTTTATTGATATGTCACCTTTAGTTTGTGTGACTTCAATTCCTAAATAGTAGGATAGTAATCCTAGGTCACTCATCTCGAATTTTTCTTCCATTTGAGCTTTGAATTTGTCTATCTCTTCTTAAGGTGTGCCGGTGATGATTAAATCATCTACGTAGACTCCAACTAGAAGTATTGAATCTTTTGATTTCTTCGTGTAGACAACTTGTTCCAAAGCGCATTTCTTGAAATCTAAAGACTTCAAGGTATTGTCTAATTTTGTGTTCCAAGCACGTGGTGCTTGTCTTAGTCCGTATAGAGCTTTTGTGAGTCTGTAGACTTTTCCAGTATTTCCTTTCTTTATAAATCCTTCGGGTTGTATAACATACACTTCTTCTTTTAAGTCTCCATGCAGAAATGCAGATTTGACGTCAAGATGATGTACTTCCCATTTATTATTAGCAGCTAAGGCTAATAGTAATCGGACTGTTTCCATTCTTGCTACAGGTGCAAAGACTTCTTCAAAATCTATGCCATGCTCTTGTATGTAGCCTTTTGCTACTAGTATTGCTTTATGCTTGACTATATTTTCATTAGCATCTCTCTTGGTCTTGAATACCCACTTTAAACCAATGGCTTTGTGTCCTTTTGGTAAAGTGGTTAGTTTCCATGTATTGTTTCTGTTGATGGAATCTAATTCGACCTTCATTGCTTCAATCCATTTTAGATCGGTTGATGCTTCCTTGTAATTCTTAGGTTCATCTTCATCTAGTAATAATTGCTCCGGTAATACTTCCTCGGTGTTTTCGTATATATCATTTAACGTTCTAAAACCTTGTAAAGGTGTATGATCAAAGTCAGGATGTAAATTCCTGGTTGCGTTTGAGTTACTTTGATTGTTTGAACGTGCTGAGGCAGTTGGTGTAGTTTGAGTGTTTACTCGCGATGAGATTGTAGATGGTGTGCGAAAAGCTTGTGAGGGTGAGTTTGTTGTTGATGTTGTATCTTCATCATTTGTAGGGATATCATTGTTTTCTTTATTTGGTTGGATTTCTTGTTCCTGATGATCATTTGTGGCTTCTAGGTTTTCGAATTTGAAGTCAAACCATTCCGGTTCATTATTGGTGTGTTCATCTAGGTAATCCTTCCAGTCCCATGCTTCATCCTCTTTAAATTTTACATCTCTACTAACACAAATTCTTTGTGTTGTTGGATCAAATAGTCGGTAGGCTTTTTATCCTTGTTCATTTCCTAAGTATACCATTTTGTTGCTTCTATCATCTAATTTTGTCAGATGTTGTGATGGTACCTTTGCATATGCTATGCAGCCGAAAACTTTTAGATTTTCTAAGTTTGGCTTTCTTTATTTAATTGCTTCGTATGGAGTGATGTCTTCTAAGGCTTTTGTAGGAACGCTGTTTAGAATGTATATTGAATGTCTAACAGCTTCAGCCCAAAAATTTTGAGGCATGTTGGTTGCTTTCATCATGCATCTAGTTGTAGACATGATTGTCCTATTTCTTCGTTCAACTACTCCATTTTGTTGCGGTGAGTAAGGTGCGGTAAGTTGTCGTGCTATGCCATTTTCTTTGCAGTATTGAGTGAATTCGTTAGAAGTGAATTCTCCTCCACGATCAGTTCTGAACATTTTTAATGTTGTTCTTAGCTCCTTCTCTATTGTATTCTTGTATTCTTTGAAAGTATCAAATGCTTGATCTTTCGTGTTTAGGAAATACGCCCACATATATCTTGAATAGTCATCGACTAGTAAGAATATGTATCTTTTTCCAGATGGTGTTGGTGGTGTAATTGGTCCACATAAATCTCCGTATACTAAATCTAATGGTGAGGTTGATCTAGTTTTTGCTTTCTTGGGAAATGGTGCTCTACTTTGTTTACCAACTAAACAAACATCACAGATTTGTGTTGTATGTTTAATGGCAGGTATTCCTTGAACTAACTCTCTTTGAGTCATTGATTTTAGTGATTCAAAGTTGAGATGTCCTAGTCTTGCGTGCCATAACCAAGTGTTGTCCTTCAAGTTTGCGAGTAGGCAAACAGGTGTGCCTATCTTCAGATTTGCTTTGTATAGACGGTTTCTTTGTCTTGGGACTTTCATGAAGATTTTGTTGTCCATGTCATAAAGTCGTAATTCATCGTCTTCCATTACTACTTTACAACCAATTTCGGTGAATTGTCCAAGGCTCAATAAGTTGCTTTTTAAGCTGGGAATGTAATAGACTTGAGATATGACTCTTTGTTTCTCGTCATCACATTCTAATAGGATTGAACCTTTTCCTTTAATCTCTATATGAGATCCATCTCCGAATTTTACTTTTCCGCTAACATTCTCATCTAGGTCTTTGAAGTGTTCTCTCATTTCAGTCATATGATTGCTGGCTCCATTGTCTAAATACCATAGACTATCTACATTTGTCTCTTTATATCCTACATCTCGTTCGTGTAGCGAGGCAGTTTGATCTTTAAGTTTTGTTACAGGTGGGTCGTCTAATATTGCCATTAGTAAGGTAGGCTCTAAGTCCTCCTCGACAAGATTAGATTGCATAGTAGTGTTTGGTTTTGAATGACACTTACTTGCATAATGACCCATTTTATTGCAGTTGTAACATTTTACTTTGCTAAGATCAACATGTGATTTGTTGAAGTTGTTGTGAGAGTTTTCTCCGTTTTTCTTTTCTTCTTTAAAATTTTCGTGGTTTTTACCGTGTGAAAATTTATACTTCCCACGTCCACGTCCTCTAAAATTCTTTCCTCTACCTTCATGTCGTGTGAACATCAATTTCTCTTGAGTGTTCTCCTGTTTCCCTTTCTTAAACTTAATCCTTTCTTCATAGGTTTTAAGTCTTCCAATTGCTTCTTCTAGGGTCATAGTGTTTAGATCGGAATATTGTTCTATAGATGAAACTATTTGCAAATACCTATCGGGTACAGCATTTAGTAATTTCCTAACTAAGTTCTGATCTTGTATTATGTGTCCTAGACTGGCGGCTTTGTTTACAAGAGTTGTGAGTTTTCCTGTAAAAGTATCGATGGTTTCATCTTCTCTCATATGTAGTAACTCAAGTTCAGACCTAAGTGTTTGAAGTCTGGCTTGTTGTACTCTTTCTTCGCCTAAGTGCCTAGTTTTTAAAGCGTCCCATATTGCTTTCGGGGTTTTGTGCTTTGTTATTTGAAGTAATTGATCTTCGGGTAAGGATTGGTAAAGGTATGCTATAGCAGTTGTTTCTTTTTTCTTATCGGGTTGAGTTGTATCAGTTGGCTCAATTGTTTCCCATAACCCATTTGCTTGTAGAATAATTTGCATTCGAATTGCCCATAGTGAGTAATTCGCGGGTTTCAATATCGGGCATTGGAATTGAGGGGTAGTATTAGATGTACTAACCTCCTTCTTTCCTTTATCTCCACTATCTTGAGTCATTTTTAATAAATAATGACTAGGTAATCTCCTAAAATTCTAACACGGGGTGTGTGTTGAGAAATATAGCGCGCTTCTAGTGTTTTGTGTCTAATGTGACAATCAAAACCTATAGGATTAGTTAAAATAAAACTATCCTCGGAGATTAAAAATTAAAGGTGAATAAGCCTAAGGTTAATTACTCCTTAAAAGGTTATTCCTAATTATAATAAGCACCGTAATTACACTAGGTTATTATAATATCAATATGATAAGTATACTTAAGGTATTATGTAGCAACTTATCAAAAAATTAAAATAAACTTATACTATATAAGTAAAGTTTAAAAAATAAAGTGTGGATTTGTAAGAATTTCGAAACCTGGGGGGGGGGGGGGTTAAAATACCCGGTGCCCTTTTTGATTGTGGTTCGAAGTGCCCTAGGCGTTATTAGTACGCCTCCTTTTTCTTCTTTCTTTGATATCTCCTTTAAGAGATAAAATATGTCTCTGCCTTTTTCCTTTTGGGTGAGACCGTTGCACTGCTATGCTTCTGGTGGTTGACCGCCGAATATTTTGGCTTTGGTTAACCTCTTTCTTCACGGGTATTCGGTGTTCTTGTTAATTCGAGCGCCGGTTAATCCTTGTTTTGGATTTTATTCGTCCGTGGAAAATTTGAATCAAGATGATTCAAAAAAATGAAAGAAGGATATTGATTCTGGATGCAACAGGTGTGTTTGTTCCTTTTGTTGAATCAATCTTTTTCCTTTTTTCTGATGACTATCGTGTTTAATCGATGGTAATGGGTTCTTATTTCTGAATCGATGTAAGGTTTTGTTATGATTTAAAGTCAAACCTTTGTTCCCTTTGTTCTATTCTCGGTAAAAAAAATCCGAATAAAAAATTTGCAAGATGATTGAAAAATTGCCTATTCTTAGTTGCCGGTAATTAATTACGAGGCGGCTATGAATTATGGACGGTTTTCAGAATCACAAAAATGATTACTAGTTTGATTTGTGGTTCAGATATAGTTTTGCAAAAAAAAAAAATTACCGTTTCTGGGAATATTGTTTCTTCTTCGATTTAGGGTAAAATAAACCCTTGGTATATAATGATTTGGTTAAAAGAATCCAAACCGCTCTGATACCAATTGTTGGCCTCAACGTTGGATCTTTGTTGGTTCTAACGTGGTCACAATAATACCAATAACACGATATGTTTCAAAGAATTGCTTTTGTATTAATTGAAATAAATATAAGTCATCATCTGAAAGTGTTACGGATTCTAATCTATATATAATGAATGAAAAGGTGCGTTTGAATGGTTGTGTCGGTTCGCTTCCTTTGTAACTGTCAAATGGCAGTTATTTCTTAAGAATTGACTTTTAATATAGTTGACTTTGACTTCGGGTTTGACCCTCCAAATGGGTAGAAAGCGGGTAAAGCGGGTAAGAGTGGGACGATTAACCCAATAACCTAATTGCATAAACTAGATCCAATTCCGCTGCGTACTCGTTTGCGTTACTTGGCTAACTAGATTATTAAATCCCAACATTAGTTTCATTTAGAGCTTGGCAGCTGTTTGTAATGTGAATGTTTGTTCAATGGACCTAAGTTTTATTTAGTTTATGTTAGGGGTGATTTGAATGCCTTAGACTTGTTAATTCGTGTTTACAGATACATATAGCAGAAACTAGTGTAGCCATGATCTAATAAATTTTCGACTTCTGTAGTCAAAAGTATCTATCGCATTAGTTATCACTCAAATTGAAATTTGATTGAACCTTATATTTATTTCAGCGTAGGCTTGTTAGTTGTTTAAGTACTATAGATCTTACTTTTTAAAATTTGAAATGACTATTATGCTTAGAGTTTCAAAAGACCGATGGTAACTTGAAATGATAACTGCTTAGATCTTGATATTTCCTTACCAGGAGATGTTAAATGAACCTCGGGCTTGAGTTTTATGCAGATGCTTTGAATCTTGTGGAAGTCGTGACTTTTGACTACCCATGTGAGTTACTTAGCAGTTGGAAAAAATTCTGATAAATAGGTCAATTATGGTGTTAGTGTAACTAATAACGGCTTCCGGCAGATATTATTGTTGGTTTTACTTAGTATTAAGGTCTATTTTAAATTCTGTGTTATGTAGGGCGGTAATGATGTTTTCTGTCCGCTGGAATCATTAGAAAAAGGTCAGGAAGCAGCTGAAAGCTTTTAACGTTAGAAAAGAAGAATCTTGAGTTAACTGGAATGACTCATGAAGAAACCGAAGAAGGTGCTGATAAAGCTATTGCAACGTTTGTTTCAAGAATTAGGAACGAAAAGGCGAGCAACGTGCCCAGAGTAAGTTTGTAGAGGTGATCTTTCTGTATATTCTGGCCTATATTATAATATGGTGTTATCATCATAACCATAATTTTCTAGTTAAGAATATAATCTGTGTCAGCAAGCTATGTTATATTGTATTCTTCTCTGTTCTTGATAGGTAACTATGGCATTCGATAAACAGATTCTAACAAACTCGTTAAGTTAACATATCACTTTTATTACAAAAAAACGCACATAAACGAAAATTAGTAGTTATTACACACTGAATTTCAATAGCTACACGACCTTAAGTTGCCTTTTATTAAATGTAGTAAATATATAGCAGTCTAGATATCTGTATTTGTGCTCACAACTTCACAAGGGTCCTCCTTTGAATCCTGCATAGAGAATAGATAATTCAAGTCCAATACAACACCTTACGTACGCTTCACATGAGCTTCATGGTCACTTTCACTGTCACTACTGCTGCTGCTGCCTCCATCTTTAGATTTGCGGTCGTTTCCCTTCTTCTTTCTTGAGGTTTTGTCTCTTTTCTTGTGATCGCCGATTCTAGGTATGCAGTTGGTCATGCTTCCTTCTTTCTGTTTTGGGCTAACCGGTTTTGGGCCAGTGTGGGGCCGTTGCCCATTGTTGCGTTGATCATGGTGGTGTATCTGGTCTGCCACCTTCTTGTAAGCCGAATTCGCCATGTCTTTCACTTTGTTGATGTAAGAGTGTTCGTTTTCTTTACGGCGGCAACAGGTGCAGGTGTTGTTACATTTGTTTTGGGCATTGGTAGGGGCATGTTGATTGTTGTATTTAGTGTGGTCAGCTGGTTTTTGGTGGGCGTTGACTGGGGCCTGGTTATATTGAGTGGTGTTTTTGGTGTGGTCAACTGGCCTTTGGCATTGGATCGAAGCCATTGCAGCTTAAATTTATCTTCTTTTTTGGTTCAGTTGATTGATCGGTCACACATTTGGAACATTTGGTAGCATATGTATTTATAGCAAGTTTCTGCAATAGAATCGGATTCCCATTATGCAAAACTTGAATCGGATTCTGACTAGATAATTTTGTTTATATTTTCTTTCTATTATGCGTTACAGCAGTAGTTGCCTACCTGGTGCCATCATCTTATATCCTTATGGTATAATTCTTTCGTTCTTGGTCGGGAGCATCTACAATTGGCATCGCAACTACTATATAAACAGAAAGTTTACTCTGCAATGGACCCCAAAACAACATAAGCCAGAAGTTGAGACTAGATTTTTCAATGAGTAGTGGGCAGATACATGATTGCCTGAGCTTTGAGCATTGTATGAGTAGGATCGGAATACACATTAGTAACCGTGATCAAGTCTAGTGTATTAAGCGTGTTGAAATGTGATTTAACGTAAACAGACTAATTGAATGCCGAAGCTTTATTCAAATTTTGACAAACCAAATTTAAAGGTACCAAACCCAAAATTCTAATTTAAATGTACCAAATTATAATTCAAAATGTACAAATAATTATAATGCCAAATATATTTTCTCACCCTTTGCACCAAATACTTCTAATGCCAATAATATAAACTAAACAAACCATCATAAAATACTAAAATAGTTTCCAAATTCTAATGGCAATAATACAAGACATTATTTTACTTTGTATTTACGAAGAACTGAAAATGAAGCAAAAACGTGAAATTTCGGACAAGTATCGATCACGTATATATTTTTATCGAAGTCTAAATGGAATGCAAATGAATCCCCGATGATACCTGAAGAAAGAGCACGAAAAAACGAGTCCAACGGATTTGGCCCCGCCCCAAGAACCGGCCGACCCAAACTTAAATCGGTTAATATAGTATAAATGCAAACAAAAAATGGTTGAAACAAATTTATTTTGGTATATTTACATCATTGGACGCTTAGTCCAATGGTTGGGTTGCCCCTTTTTAGTTTATTTCAAAAAAGAAATTTGCACCATTTGTCCTAAGTACTAACGATGCAAATATTTTCTCTTGCATTAGGAGATAACAAAGAAATAATCTACACCTTTAGTTTTCATTAGCTGACTTTACTAACAGAAGGATGTATAATGACTAACTTTACTAAAGGATGAATATAAATGTTCCAACTTATCGACTAGAGATGGTATTGTGTTACACATGACAAACCATAGTAATGATAGGATACTCTCATCTCAAAGCCAATTGACAAAAGTGAATCTTTTCGATAAAAGTGATGGTTTGCTAAACACATTTTTATGGTTTTGTTTAAGCATTTCACAATTACATAATCAACATTTAATAAACACCAAATATTGTATAGCTAATACTATCACTTATCATTTTTAAAAGGATTAGAAGTATATAATTATAAAATATATGATTTAATTAATTATTTATAAATCTAGAATGCTTAAATAAAATCTAGAAAGGATCTAGATTTGTCATGTGTGTCAAATAGATTGGCTGAGAATGAACATATTCTCTTTAGCCAATGGGGGAGCTACATGAATAGGCTCCGAGATTGTGCTCACATACAGTTGTAACGAGGATAAAGGACGACTGTTATCGGTGTAGGGTCCACAAGATATTTTATTTGTCATTTAGTGTCAGAGGCTTGTTCTTATCGGAGGCCATGGCTCTTCGGAGTGTTAGGCTCTGAAGGTTAGATCATTGTATATTGGTGGATTCCTCTACGATAGTTCTAGTGGGCTTTACGCCGATAAGCATTTTTTAGTATCACGTGTGTATCGGAGGCCAAGCTCCGAGCCATAAGATGGGTACTCCATCAATATGACTAGAAATTAAATGAGTGTTGTTGCCAGTTGGTTCTTTTGTATTCAATATTTACAGCCACGCTTTTAGCCTTGGCATTTATGGCTTAATCCATATTGAAACTTTGAAGGTACCACCAACCCTTCAATCCTAACTCACAAATGATCTTTGCCCTCCACTTCTTCACTCGGATTCAAAATAGAGGGTCAAGATCACTCTTAAACAAACACATATACCCATTGGTCAAAAACATTTATCTTCTTATATATACAAACCCAAAGATACAAGCAACACATAAAAACACACTTCTGTTGGAAAAATTTAGTGCACTTGTGGGATTAGTTCACACCTTATAATGGGTTAGGAGGTACGGAGTGTACACCCATAAGGTCCATGAACACCCTGACTCTTATAGTGGTTTGTATTGGTAGTACTGGTGAAAGTACTGCTTGGTGAAAGTACTGCTTGGTGAAAGTACTGCTTGTGGAAAGTACTGCTTGTGGTTTCCACTGATAAGCAGTGTTTCCACTGATAGGCAGTGTTTCCACTGAAGTGGTGTATCCACTGATAGTGCTATGAAAGTACTGATAAGCAGTGTTTCCACTGATAGGCTGTACTTACACTGCAAGTGAAAGTACTGCTAGTGAAAAGTACTGCTTATGGAAAGTACTGCTAAATGGCAGTTACAACTTCTTTATGACCACGTTTAATTGGTCATGTAACCACTAACGGCTATAATGGGGATAATTATGAGGCTATTAATGGGCCGATTAATACTCATAATTCCATTGGAATAGCTCAAGAGTAACCTCCTATAAATAGGAGGTCTGATCATGCATGAAAGACACACAGAAAACACTAAACACTTATAAGCGCAAGGGTTATAGAATTGTGCCTAATTCTCTAACTGCATTTGGTCTTATCCCAAGTAGATATTCGTGATACCCAGGCATTAGGGTCGAATAGTTTACTTTGGAAAGTGATCACACGATTCCAAGTGATATCCGGTAACCACCTAGTGGTATTGCTACTGTCATTGATTGTCTTAACCCTGTTCTGGGATAAAAACCCCCAACAATCAAAGTAAACTATTTAGTGATAATCAATGGCAACTGCTGCAATGAAACACATGGCTTCAAACTTTGCTAAGCTGGACAAGTTTGAAGGGGTGGACTTTAGGAGGTGGCAGAAGAAGATGCACTTCTTGCTGTCAAGCATGAGTGTTGTCTATGTGCTGACTACTCCAATTCCTGTTGATGGTGATGATGCTACTGTGGAGCAGATCAGGAGGAGGAGCAAGTGGAAGAATGATGACTACATATGCAGAGGTCTTATTCTCAATGGTATGTCTGATTCTCTGTTTGATATTTATCAGAACTTTGAATCTTCCAAAGAACTGTGGGATTCCTTGGGTGCCAAATATATGGCTGAGGATGCATCAAGTAAGAAGTTTCTTGTTAGTAATTTCACAAATTACAAAATGATTGATTCAAGACCAGTTATGGAACAATACAATGAACTTCTTGGAATACTTGGAAGGTTTACACAACACCAAATGAACATGGATGAGGCTATCAAAGTCTCTTGTGTCATTGACAAACTCCCTCCTTCATGGAAAGATTTCAAGCATACCTTGAAACATATGAAGGAGGAGTTAACTCTTGTTGAGTTGGGCAGTCATCTGCACATTGAGGAATCTCTCAAGGTGCAGGATAATGACAAGCCAAAGAGTAGCAATGCTGCTGGACCATCTGTTGTCAATATGGTAGAGCATAACAACTCTACCAGGTACAATGACAACAAAGGCAAACGCAAATATCATGACAACACAAGAGCAGATCCTAACAAGAAGGCAACACCTACTTGTTGGAAATGTGGCAAGACTGGTCACATTAAAAGGGACTGCAAGGGTGTTAAAGTTGGTGGTAAAGCCAATAGATCAGGCACTAATGGTTCAGGGAGTGGTGGTTCAGCCAACTCACTGAAAGGTCAGAATATGTTTAATAAGTCTTTTCAGATTTATTATGTTACATATGTATCTGAATCTTTTTATGTGCAGGATAATGATGTTGCGTGGTGGGTTGACTCTGGTGCAACAGTTCATGTGTGTAAAGATAGAAGATGGTTCAAGACTTATGAGTCACTGAATGATGGTTCTATTCTTCACATGGGAAATGAGTCAACAGCCTTGGTGCATGGTCGTGGTTGTGTAGATCTTAGGTTTAGTTCAGGAAAGATTGTAACTTTGTTTAATGTTATTCATGTTCCTGATATAAGGAAAAACTTGGTTTCAAGTAGTGTTTTGAATAATCATGGATATAAACAAGTTATTGAATCTGATAAATTTGTTCTTTCTAAATGTGGTGTTTTTATTGGTTTTGGTTATTTATGTAATCAAATGTTCAGGCTTAATATTACCACTGACAGTGTTATTTCAGCTTTTGTGACCACATATGATCAGACTGATTCTAACCTTTGGCATGCTAGACTTGGTCATGTTCACTATAAAAGGATGCAAGATATGTCTAGGGATGGTTTAATCCCTGCTTTTGACATGGACACTGAAAAGTGTAAAACTTGCATGTTGACCAAGATAACCAAGAAACCCTTTCAGGGTGTTAGTCGTGAGACTAAGATCTTGGAGCTTATCCACAGTGACCTGTGTGATTTGCATGCCACTCCTTCTTTGGGGAATAAGAAGTACTTTGTGACATTTATTGATGATGCTTCTAGATTTTGTTATGTCTATCTGTTACATACCAAGGATGAAGCATTAGATAAATTCAAAGTGTTTAAAACTGAAGTTGAATTACAACTTGGGTCTTTGATCAAAAGATTAAGGACTGATAGGGGAGGTGAGTACATGGATACTCAGTACTTTCAGTCTGTTGGAATAATCCATGAAACGACTGCCCCTTATACTCCTCAGCAAAATGGTATTTCTGAAAGGAAAAACAGGGTGCTGAAGGAGATGGTTAATACCATGATGTCCTATTCAGGACTGAGTCAAGGGTTCTGGGGTGAAGCTATGTTAACAGCTTGCTATTTGTTAAATAGGGTTCCCAACAAAAGGAACAAGGTTACCCCTTATGAACTCTGGACTAAAAGGAAACCCAACCTGAACTATCTCAGGGTCTGGGGTTGTAGGGCTGTTGTAAGACTCCCTGATCCAAAGCAAAAGACTTTGGATGAAAGAGGCATTGACTGCATCTTTGTTGGATATGCTGAGCATTCCAAGGCTTTTAGGTTCTATGTTATTGAACCTAATGAATATGTTTCAATTAACTCCATTATTGAATCAAGGGATGCAGACTTTGATGAGAAAAGATTCTCATCAGTTCCTAGACCAAGTCAGAGGATTCCTAATGGAACTCTTGACACTGGTGTATCAGAGGTCCCTGATGATGAACCATCAGTGGTCCCTGATGAGGTTGTGGTTCAACAACCTGAACCTGTGCTCAGGAAGAGCAAAAGGGTCAGGACTCCAAAGTCATTTGGACCTGAGTTTCAACTATACTTAGTTGAAGGAACAAAGGATGAGGTCTCAGACCAATACTCCTATTGCTTTATTGTTTAGGATGACCCCAAAACATTTGAAGAAGCAATGAAGTCCCAGGATATTGCTTTCTGGAAAGAAGCAATCAATGATGAGATGGATTCCATCATGGGCAACAACACTTGGGTGTTGGTTGATCTACCTCCTGGTTGCAAACCTCTGGGTTGCAAATGGATTTTCAAAAGAAAAATGAAGGTAGATGGAACTATTGAAAAGTTCAAGGCTAGACTAGTCATTCAGGGCTTTAAACAAAAGTCAGGAATAGACTATTTTGATACTTATGCCCCTGTGGCTCGTATCAGTACCATAAGACTGCTGATTGCTATGGCATCTATTCACAATCTGGTTATTCATCAGATGGATGTGAAAACAGCTTTCTTGAATGGTGAATTGGAAGAGGAGGTTTATATGAACCAACCTCAGGGCTTCATCTTGCCTGGCAATGAAAACAAGGTGTGTAAACTGATTAAGTGTCTTTATGGACTTAAGCAGGCACCTAAGCAATGGCATCAAAAGTTTGATGAAGTGGTTTTGTCTAGTGGTTATGTTCTTAACCAAGCTGACAAATGTGTATATAGCAAATTTGATGAATCTGGTAAGGGAGTCATCATTTGTCTATATGTTGATGACATGTTGATCTTTGGCACTGACCAAAATCAGGTTGACCTGACAAAGGAATTTTTGTCATCAAGGTTCTCCATGAAAGACATGGGGGAGGCTGATGTTATCCTTGGTATAAGGATTAAACATGAAAGTAATAGAATTTCTATCTCTCAGTCTCATTATATTGAGAAGGTACTGAGGAAATTCAATTACTTTGATTGTACTCCAGTGAGTACACCTATGGATACTTGTGAGAAGCTGATGCCTAATCATGGCAAGGCTGTATCTCAACTTGAGTATTCTAGGGTAATTGGCTGCCTGATGTATGCCATGACTTGTACAAGGCCTGATATTGGTTTTGCAGTGGGAAAATTGAGCAGGTATACTAGTAATCCTAGTGCTCATCACTGGCAAGCAGTTCAGAGGGTACTGAAGTATTTGAAGAGAAATATGGATTATAGTCTCTCATATACTGGTTACCCATCAGTGTTGGAAGGATACACTGATGCAAGTTGGATCAGTAACACTGAAGACAATTCGTCTACCAGTGGCTGGGTATTCCTACTTGGTGGAGGTGCAATTTCTTGGGCATCCAAGAAGCAAACTTGCATCACCAGTTCAACAATGGAATCTGAATTTGTGGCCTTAGCAGCTGCTGGTAAAGAAGCTGAATGGTTGAAAAACTTGCTTCTTGAGATTCCATTGTGGCCTAAACCTATAGCACCTATTTCTATCCGGTGCGATAGTGCAGCTACATTGGCTAAGGCTTATAGCCAGATGTACAATGGTAAGTCTAGACACTTAGGTGTTTGTACATAGCATGATTCGTGAGCTTATCATGAATGGGGTGGTATCTATAGAGTTTGTGAGATCTCAACAGAACTTAGCTGATCACTTGACGAAGGGTCTGGCTAGAGACTTGGTTATAAAGTCTGCTAAAGGGATGGGTTTAAGTCCAACTTAGTCACTGAATGCTAGGACACCCAACTCCCTCCTGAGGAAACTTAGGAGCTGAGTTCAATGTGGAAAGCTGAACATTCAGTGGACTGGAGCACATGTTTTATTTACATCCCAAGGTTGTGCTCAGAACCTGCTGAAAGGAGGATGAAGTCTTTACTTCTTAATGGTTAATTTTCTTTGAAAAAGTGCTTGGCAGGAGCATGACTAAAGAGGAACCACCTATGTAAATGTTGAAGTTTTGCCGCTTCAGGAAGCTTTGGACTTTTAGCTTTTACAACATTTATGAATTTGGATATGGACACATGGCTTGTATAGTGTCAGGAGCTGTTAAGTGTTTGAAAACTTGTGTGTATTTTATCTTCAGGTATTCAAATGGGTTGAAGGGTTCAATTCTTAGAACACCCTGATTCTCGAATATTTGAACGTGTAATTTACTAAGATGGAAATTCAATCCTCAGGACATTTTCGTTTATGCACATGTTTTGATTGATGTTTATTTTTCATGCAAAGGAAGTGAACTAAATTTGGGGAGGATTGTTGGAAAAATTTAGTGCACTTGTGGGATTAGTTCACACCTTGTAATGGGTTAGGAGGTACGGAGTGTACACCCATAAGGTCCATGAACACCCTGACTCTTATAGTGGTTTGTATTGGTAGTACTGGTGAAAGTACTGCTTGGTGAAAGTACTGCTTGTGGAAAGTACTGCTTGTGGTTTCCACTGATAAGCAGTGTTTCCACTGATAGGCAGTGTTTCCACTGAAGTGGTGTATCCACTGATAGTGCTATGAAAGTACTGATAAGCAGTGTTTCCACTGATAGGCTGTACTTACACTGCAAGTGAAAGTACTGCTAGTGAAAAGTACTGCTTATGGAAAGTACTGCTAAATGGCAGTTACAACTTCTTTATGACCACGTTTAATTGGTCATGTAACCACTAACGGCTATAATGGGGATAATTATGAGGCTATTAATGGGCCGATTAATACTCATAATTCCATTGGAATAGCTCAAGAGTAACCTCCTATAAATAGGAGGTCTGATCATGCATGAAAGACACACAGAAAACACTAAACACTTATAAGCGCAAGGGTTATAGAATTGTGCCTAATTCTCTAACTGCATTTGGTCTTATCCCAAGTAGATATTCGTGATACCCAGGCATTAGGGTCGAATAGTTTACTTTGGAAAGTGATCACACGATTCCAAGTGATATCCGGTAACCACCTAGTGGTATTGCTACTGTCACTCTTAAACAAACACATATACCCATTGGTCAAAAACATTTATCTTCTTATATATACAAACCCAAAGATACAAGCAACACATAAAAACACACTTCCCTCTTACTAACTCTTAAGAACTACCAACAGATTCAGCTCAATAAGTAACAAACACATGGTTATGTGCTATATCGACTATGACAATTTGCCACCAATTATTTTAGCATGCCGCTCTATTCGTCTTGACAAAGGTGTTACCGGTGGCTTAGACTACCTTCATAAATTTCTAACACAGGTTAGTTACTCCTTTTGTTTGTAAATATTATCATGGTTATGGTAAAGCAAGGTAAATTTTTTCAACATTTTAGCCTAACTATGTTATCTTTTGCATATATATGCATTTGTTGTGTAAATTATAGTGGATTGATTGCTAGAATTTTGTTCCCATTAGTCATGTGTGGCATTTGTTTTACGTATACCGAGCTTTAAATTCTCCAAAAACAATAGAAACAACAGCCTCATAGTTTTTACTTTTTTATATATGCATTTGTTAATATTGATGAAGTTCTAGCATGTATAGGTTTCATAACTTCAAAAGCAATCTTTAACCCCCAATAAACTTTGCCACTTATTATCTCATTGTAGTTATAACTTTAATGTAATGGTTTTCTGGTCATTCGATGCCAGCTACGACATTGCCAGTCTAGCCGAGCATCCAACATTTTGGCCTCCATTTCAAAAGTTGGGATTTATTTGTGATGTATATGTGTTCTAGGGGATACTGCGTTATTATATGTTGATCTATGAACCATCGGGGAGAATTCATTTTGTGAATGAAGAAACAAATGAACATTATTGGACTGCAAGAACCAATGGAAACTTGTAAGAGATGGTGATTTTAATTATTTTGGTTTCAAGGACAACGACAACGACAACGACAAGGACAAGAACAATGACAAGGACAATGACCTTTATTATTTCAGCAAATCCGGATATAAGGTATTGGAAATTTTACTTATGTATATATATATGTTAGACATGCTTCCTACTTTATTTTTTATTTTAAATAGGCAAAGACTTTGCTTTCTACTTTTGTGGACTATAGAGTTCTGGTGACCGGTGATCCTGGTTGTTCTTAAATAACACATTATATTATACAAATGTGGCTAGGTTAATATCTATCTAGACCACAAATCTCAAGATAGAACTAGGTAGCTAATCATTAAGAAAAATGATAGTTTAGCTTCAAAGTTCAAACAATATTTCAAGCAAGCTCTTGGTTCTATCTAGACACATGTCATGAGCTATCTCTTACTCTTCCTATATATGCACACAGCCCTCTATTCGAATGTGCAAAAGCAAGTTATCATGTGGCACAACAAAGATATTTAAAATAACATTACACTGAAACGAATACTATCATATTTCAGTGGTCAATAAACACAAACTGTACTGATTTTGTTGTTCAAGTTAATGACTACGAAAATATCTAACACTAGTACTTACTTTTTTTACAGATTACAGTAGGTGTGTCAAAGAGCATTCTACCCCAATTTGTTTCAGTGATGGAGGATCAAACTATTGTTGAACAAAAAATTGAACTTATGAAGTCTCAACCAGAGCATAAGGAAACTAATAAGGAAGAAAAAGGTGAGGAAGTCAAAGATGAGGAAATCAGAAAGGATACTAAAAAACAAACAAACTCAAGATAGAACTATCAGAAAGAATTATCTGCTGATAAGCCGCTAAATGTAGATTAGACTTGGATACGTATGGTGACTGGCTTTAGTTAACACGTCTTTTGTTGGCACTTGGTAGAATTTGTAGACATAGGCACGAGGCATGAACACACACTTTTGTGTAGAATTGAAATATTTAGATGTGGATTTGACACTAGATCATGCTCTAGGTAACAAGGTTTTCTGTAAAGAAAAGTTGTAATTCTTGTCTCGATTATATGTTTTTTGACTCCTTGCTTGATTATATGTTAAGTAGTTTACATCACCACATAGGCACATACAATTGAATACGTTCCACTTCTGTCATTTCATGAAAACATATATTCCAACCCGAATGATAAGTTGAGAAAACTTAGCAGTGAAATATTTCTGGGACTTCCATGATCAAGGAATTTGTACCAGTATGCAATATCAATATTAGTAGTTACGGTATGTTTTAATTCCAAAAGAATCATTGTATTCATAATGATACCCAAAAAAAAAAAAAAAAAAAAAAAAAAAAAAAAAAGCTAAAAATATACTTAATAAGTATAGGACTTTGGTTTGTTTGAAGTTGTTGTTCATTCATTAAATTCATTATTGATTTCATCACAGTTCAATACACGAATTTGTGACTACAACTGCCAACTACTTGAAACAAAGACACGATAAAAAAAATGGTAAAGTGAGGTATGACAATTGCGATGGGTAAATGTTCAACATAAGCAGTTGAACATCATAAGCAGATCATTGCTAGTTATCGTTTTCAGTGATCTCCGCTGCATTCTTGTTGTACTCTTCTAATTCCTTTTTGTAAGCTTCCATTGCTTCTGCAGCCTCAGCGATCCATTTCTGTTTTTCTTCTTCACTCAATTCCTGAACACATACCACAAAAGATATTAACAAGAGATTGGTTAACTAACGGGTGAGAAATGAACTTGACAGAAAGGTGAGAGAGTACCTTCCACTTCACCGAAATGAGAGCAGTGACTTGGGCATTGCTGATTCCTGGCTTCTCTTTTGACAACTCCTTCCTTATTTCTTTGCTGCATTATGCCAAAAACATGATTATCAAACTTTCTACTTTGAACAGTGAATATTCGCTGCAAAGAACGTGTTTTGTGCTTCAAATCTTGAATTGTATACAAATAGGATACCTGAAAATAAGGAAAGAAGACGCAGGGCGCTTAGGCTTGTTAGGATCAACGACCTTCTTGTTCTTCTTCTCTTCCTTCTTCTTATTTTTATCCTCTTTTGTTTTCTGCATAAAACAACACAAATGAATCAGCTAAATATATCCCAAAAACCTTTGAAGGGAAATTGACCAAAAACAGCAAAAATCAGGCACACAAACCTTAATGATAGTTTCGGTTTTCTCTTTCTTTTTAAGCAACTGTAAAGCTTCCTGCTTTAGGACTTTCAAAAGCTCATCTTCCTCCTTTTTGGCATTTTCAGCTTCTTCTTCTTTGTTCTGCTTGTAAACCTCCATTTCCTGCGTATACTTTTCGTTCTTCTGCTTTGCCACTTTTTCATACGGAGCTTTTTGCTTCTCTGTCATGTTCTTCCATTCTTCTCCTGTAATCTTAGCAATCTGTCATCACCCAGGATGTAAAACAAATTAGTTACTTCTTCACAATGATATAAACCAACTATTCGGACTAAATTAAATATTTAAATTAAACTACCTCCACTGGACTCTTGCTTTCAGCAACTAAAGCAGCACGTCGCTCGTTCATAAACAAGAAATAAGCAGACTCTGGACGTTTCGGCTTTAATGGATCTTTCTCTTTTCTGTGTGCAAAAAAAGAAATCTATTAGCATCAAAAATAGAATATGGCCTGCAATTTTAAAACATACGATAACTGTCATATTACTTGTTCTTTTTGTTGTCTCCCTCTTTCTCGGCTTCTTGTTTGAACTGCAGATATTGTTCAAGCAACTCCATTGCTGTTTTCTGCTTCTGATCCTCTTCCAAGAGCTTCATAGCTTCAATTTCTCTTTTCTCATTACCAACAATTTTCGCATAAGCCGCCTTCTCAATTTGATACTTCTCCTCATAAGGCTTCTTCTCATCAGGTGTTAGCGCCTTCCATTTTGCACCCAATATGTTTGCCATTTCACTGAACTCTGACTCCGGATTCCCATTCTTGACCTATAAAAATCATAACAAAACCCCACAATGTTATCAAATTACCAAAGATTAGATGCTTCGCCCACATTATTAAGAAAGATTAACACTTACCTCAGTCCAATGCTCTTTGCACCACATGATGTAAGCAGTTGCTGGCTTCTTAGTTTCACCTTTCTTCTTCGATTGATCTTTGTCTTTCGACGATTGCAAAAGTGGCAGCGTCTGAGATAGATGTAGAACAGATTATCAAACCATAATCAATTATAATATTCCTCAACTCATTATCAAATTTCCCAAAAAACATAATCAACATTGAAGCACATATAGGGCTAAAAATGTAAACTTTTTGCCCTTTCGCTGCACACAAGATAGCTGCAGCTAACAGCACAAATCATATTCCCATAAACAAAACCAAAAGCCCTATCATAAATGGTAGTCAAGATTCTTATCGGTGAAAAATAGATACTAAAAACCAAAATTTTAATCTGTTAGGTTCCTCAACAATTCCCGAATAAAGATACAAACTTAACCCGTTAAATCAAGAAACGCTAAAATCAAATCACATTTCTCACCACCTCTGATCAAGAATAATAGCACAGAGATTGTTACAAATATATAACAGATCACCAAACCCCTAACTTAAAATTGTCCCAAAATCAAGAACTTGCATAAACCATAATAACTGTACTAAATATTCTCAAAACCTAAAATCCAAGAATCAATGCACAATAGTTTATTATCGATACAGAACACATAATCAAAACCCAATTTACTTTCCCAAAACATCCCTAAATCAAGATACAAACCCTAATTTCATAGATCACAATACAGGCTCTATATCAAAACCCTAAAATCAAGATTCAAGATCCATATACATAAAATGTAACCCTTTTATAGAAATCAAAATCATGCATAAATCAATCAAGAAACAGGATTATACCATAGTGGGCTTAAATTCTTTCAATTTCTGCAACTTCTTTAACTCCATTTTCACCTTTTCTTGTTCTTCATTACGCGACTCGAGTTCTTGCTCCTTCATCTTCAGCTTCTCTTCCGCTTGTTGCTTTTCGAGAGTCATCTTTTCAAGCCTCTCTTGCATTTCTTGCAACTCTTTCTCAAACGAAAACGCTGCATTATCAGATTTTGGTTTTGGGTCTTTTTTCGCTTTGGATGGTTTCTTGGCTTTTGAGACGGCGTTTTCTTTTCCGGTCGAGATGTCGGGTACTAACGGCGTGTTGGATGTTGGTTCCGGGACGATGTTGGTTTCGTTAGAGGTTTTTGGTTTTAGGGCCTTTTTGGTTCTTTTCTTTGTTGGAATGATGACGGGATTGGCGTTTGCGAAGTCGGCCATTTTTCGGGTTTGATTTTGAGATGTGAAGAAAGGTGTGAATAGTGTGGTGGTGATTATGAGGGTTTTATACTAGAAGAAGGTGAGAGTTATGAAGGCCTATCTAACGGTTATGTTTTTTCAAATTTCAAAAAATTGTATAAAATTTTGAAAAGTTTACTGTTAGGGTAAGTATTAACTTTTGGAAATATTAATAAATGGTGTGGTTAAACTACTGGATTAGGGTAATTATGTGGGCCTTGGCCCATCCAATTAGTTTGATGTGATCATATGATAAGTAGAATAAGCCTTAGCTTAGAGTAGAATTTTAGACCAAAGTGTAATGGTGAGCACACATGATTGCGGTTATCATTGTTACATCAGAGTCAATTTTCTTCATGACCAACTTAGTGTAATAAGGCGATCATAGTCACCACCGAAAACATACCATGTATAAACACAAATATAAAAATCATTTATCAAAAACACCATACACACAAACATACCACCCGACCCGAGCGAGTATGCGACCGATTCCTTGCAAAATACCATACAAGACGCATCCTACCATGGTCTCCGTAACAACATAGACGCATTCAAACATAGTGGCAAATCGGATGAAGATGCGTCCAAACTAGTGTCATTACCGAGAGTCTTAACTATCAACTTGAGAACATCGTGGAGTTTGCATTTTCTTTTAAAGAATTGATACATATAACCAGCCGTAATGGTGCCCTCCACCACTGAAGAAGGTACCACCTCGAGTGAGTGCCATTACGGCCCCCCTCCCCCATGCGTGAGAACCCCACTTTTAGCACACGTTTGATGGTGCAAACCATCAAACTCAAATTATTGGTTTTTATGTATGTACAAGTGCATTGTGTGGTATGTTTGTGTTTTGTAGAGTATATTTGTGTGGTGGGTTTGGTGGTCAATAATACGGAGGGTTTATTTGGTTGGTTTGGTAATGAGAGTAAAAGCTAATGTGACAATGGTAAGTCTAGTGACCATTACATCCAGCCTATAAGTAATATCATGACTAAACTCGCGTGTCAGTCTTTTTATTGGTTTGTTAAAAAAATGGTTACATGTGTCCTCATTAACCTTCTTTAAATGATAGAAACGACCTCAGAATGTATAACAAGTCGACCGATAGATTTCATATGACAAACAGAATCCGATCTACAAAGAGATTGTTAAGCAATCAAGCCGAGTTCAAGCTTAGCCTATGGTCCTTGAGCTGAAGCTCAGCCATCCACGGCCTTATTAGTATATTGAAGACTTGTGCCCTTCCATCTTGCATCATGCAACATCCATGGAATTACAAATACTTGATCGAACTCATCTAATATATAGTTTAGAATACAACCATGTGTCTTCGGTCCATATGACCATACAACGCTACAAAATAAACCCATCAACAAAAAACTTTACCAGATTACTTACTTAAAAGCAAACGCGTGACAAGACTTCTAAACCGTAAGGAATTGTGAAGCATATACTTTCAAAAGGCATAGCAATGGAGTACTTAACAATATTCACAAAGCCATTGCATCAACCATTTACCACTAAATTCATCAGCAAATCATTCCAATTATCAATTGGCCCGGGCAAACACCAATGCAGACAATCATACTGAACTTTCGCCTTCTTATCTTTCGCAAAAGGGTAAAAATGTCTATACGGGCCCGGATGCCCATCGGGCCTCAACAACGAAAGAGGGTTCACATCAAGAAGTTTCAATTTCATACCTTTTTCGGAAGCTTCAGCTTCAGCTTTTGTAATTTCTGGTAATTCAATCTCTCGAAGGATTCTGTTTAATTCGTTCATCTGAAACTCACCTTCATTAGCAGGAACAGTTCTATCACAACGCCCACCACTTGACCATTCACCATTTTCAAAGTGATCTGGTGTTGAAGTTCTGAATATGATCATATTTTTTGGGCTGGATTTCAAAATAAATTTAAAAAGATTTTTTAAGATTTTGCGGTAAGCAAAATTGAAACCAACATCAGTGTAGTTGTTCTTTCCATTGCAACCGTGACAGCCTAAAACGGATTTATTTTCATAGTAGATTGCGGATTTGATAAACCATTTACCAGCTGAAAATAAGACATAATCCCATGTGGGAAATAGTTCGGTCCACGTTTTGTCAAGAATGTCAGTGTGGAGTTCGATCTCTGATGATGAAACACCATTAATGTCTTCAAAGATGTCGGCTTTTGCAAAGAAAGGAGACCATATAACTGAGACTGTAAGATTGTATGATGGAAAATGCCATTTTCGGTTTTTGTAATCCGGATCGTGGTACAGTTCAACTGCATCTTCTACCTACAGAAAACAAAATACACAAATATTTCAAAAACATAATTTTTTGAGGTTTATATGTCATCATCCCTAAGACCTCCTAAGAAATGTGATCATTGCAGCAGCCGCAAAAACTAATTATGTAAGAGTAAACGAAATTACCTATTCACCATTTCTCACCCTCCTTTTAACCTGCCACTTTTACTCCTCTTTCATAAAACATCTACTCTTTTTACAATAACGTCACTTTTTGGTCATTTTACCTATAGGTTCCGTAAATAATTATGATTTATCAAAAACGAACATTTGGTCATTTAATTAAATTAATTCATAGAACTTCATATGATCTAAGACACTAGCTTCTATAGCTAGTTTCGTTATGCTTGATTATTTGTTCTCATTATTGAAAATCAAATTATCACTTTCAAAACGCACAAACAAACACCTCAAAATAATGACGAAATACGAATTTTAAAACAATTCCATCAGACCACTGTTTAGATAGTTAAACTGATTCGGTATTCAGTACTAAGATGTTTCCTCTTAACAATCAAGTCCATAACTCGTTTTTTCTTTTCCGTCTATACGATCCAGAAGCTATATCTTTATATGTATTCATTATGTTAATCCCTCTTCTAGCTTGGATCATTAATGCATGTCAGATTGATATGATGCAGTATGTCATTTAAATCCATTCAGGAAACAAGAACACGTGATTCTTGACATGTAAAATTAGAAAACTTTACCTGAGACAAAAGGCAAATGAACGACTGAAGATGATTCCGATTTATCGAATCACCAACAAAGGCCCAAGATTTATCCCTCATCATTTCAAGAAATTTCCTCGCATCAAAACGAGGCAATTCACAAGCTTTAGGACTCCATTTCCAGTAAAGATACCCTGTGTCCGGCCTCCCATTCCCCATACAATTTTGATGGCTTTCAATCCATCTACAGGTGTTATTCGTGTATACTGGAATGTCCTCATCCGGTACCCATTCACCATCAAATATATCACAACTTTCTGATTTATTATCTTCACAACATCAACAAAATACATTCAGCCAAATGCATAAGATAACTAGTAATAACTAACAAATGCCAGATGCATAAAATGCTGCGTTTGTGCAAATAACAATGACAAATGTGCGATACTCAAAAATCATTAACCAATAAATAAATTCAAGCAAAGCTTAAAGGGAGTGCTTAACGCGTTTTCATGTCTCGCATTATCAGTTTTTTCCAATTTGTTATTCCAAACAGCATAATCACTTCCAAAATGAAATGCCAAACACTCCCTTACTCATTTAATCACATCAAACCCCACAATTTTAATACATTTCCATACAAACAAAACCAAAAACACATCAAAAGAGAAAAAAAATTAAATCTTGATACAACACTATCTAGTGCACCTTTTAATCAAAGCACATATACTAAAACTAAATGCCAAACACCACCAAACTCATTTAATCACATTGAACCCACAAATCTTAACATATTTCCATAAAAACAAAACCAAAACACACATCAAAAATGGAAAAAAATTAAATCTTGAAACAACCCTGTAAATTATATAAAACAAAAACCAAAAACACATCAAAGTAGAAAAAAATTAAATCTTGATACAATACACTATCTACTAAGGGTGTTTTTGTTAAAAATGGCGGTGAGGAGTAAAGTAGCCACAGCTCACCGCTTCTTAAAGAAGCATTGGAAAATTAGTCTTCCTAAAAATTAGCCAAAGCTCACCGCTCTTTTGCCAAACGACCACTATAATTCAAAATGCTCATTGCTCACGGCTCACCGCCCCAAAAAGCTCTACATCGCTCCGCGCCAAACATACTAAGTATAATTATTCCAAGCAACATAATCACTATAAAACTAAATGCCAAACACCCCCTAACTCATTTAATCACATTAAACCCACAAATCTTAACACATTTCCATAAAAACAAAACCAAAACACACATCAAAAATGGAAAAAAAATTAAATCTTGAAACAACCCTATAATAAACTATATAAAAAAACCAAAAACATAGCTAAAAAAAAGTACCATTAGAATGAAACTTATTCAATTCTTTAACAGCATCAGTAAAACCAGAAGGAACCAACTTCACATCCTTATCAATAACACTAATATTATTATCATCATCAATAATATTAAGATTAGTATCATTTGGTATGACATTTGATGATGATTGAGAAAAAAGAAGCCTAAATCCAAACCCCACTAACAAAATTGAAAAACCCAACTTGAAAACTAAATGGTTTTGCTTATAAGCTGTTTTCCATAAATTTTGCTTCATTTTTTTTAAGGGTTTTTTATTTTTTTTGTTTATGAATGAAAGGTTATAAAGTTATGAAATTTTTGTTTATTGAATCTGATGATAATGTAATGCATACCGACAAGTGACAATGTGGGTTTTCTTGATTCGGCAGATGGAAAGATAAAGTGGTTTTTTTTATAGAAAAAGTTGAAACATAAATTATTGTTTTGCTTTTTTTCTTTTGGTTTTTTCTAATAATAAAAATTGTTTTATTCCTTGACATGTGAGGATCAATAATGTTGTTTGCGAAATTAGCTGAAACTGAGCTTATGTTATAAGCAGTAAGTTGAAGTTTTTATAAAAAAGTGTTTGAGATGAAACTTATTGTAAATTTAGATAAAAATATATCAAATTAAATTCGTGTATTTTTCAGGTTTTAAAGGTTATTCATGATAAATTGAAAGCTATTTAAGTAATCCGATTAATTACGAGCTTTATTTATTGGAAAATGAGTAAAAATCATTTACATTAGTTTGAGGGGTTAAAAATGCTCAAAGCTTATAAGCACTTTAAATATTTGCACGTAAAAAAATATTATTTTTTAGAATTAAAATTCTCTCAAGTTTAGATAAACATAACCATACTCTTATAAGCTATATTAACTATTAAGCTTTTCTTAAACACACATTCAACGTTTATGAAGTGTAAACATCTTATGTAATTACAGGTGTTTTACCATACAACTAGGGGCGGAAATGAGTCGAGCCGAGCTCAAGCTTGGCTCGTATATATATAAAACTTGAGCTCGGGCTTGAGCTCGTTTCGAGCCTTATATTTTGAGCTCGAGCTTGGCTCATTGAAAATTTTCAAAAGCTCGAGCTCGGCTCGGGCTCGACTAACTTATATAACATATTGAATGAAATAAAGCTCGATTATTAAACAAGCCCAAATTTAGGCTCGAACTCGGGCTCGAGCTCGTGTAGGCTCTGCTCGTTCGAGCCTAGTTGAGCTTTATATATACAGCTCGGGCTCGAGCTTGATTATTAAACAAGCTCAAATTTAGGCTCGAACTCGGGCTCGAGCTCGTTTAGGCTCTGCTCGTTCGAGCTTTTTACCGATCTGATCTCAAGCTTTTTACGAGCATCTCGGCTCATTACCACCCCTGTATACAACCTTTTTATTTTTCTTGGATTTCTTTTCCAATCTAAATTTCAAGTTAACATTGTGTTTTTGATAAAGAGTTAAGATTCCTGATGTTTAAAATAAACATGACTCATTATGTGTTGAGATTATTGTGTTTAGAGATTTAATTTAATAAATTATTTGTTATTTACCTCTCACAACAAACTCAATAATAAACTATTTGTTGAACTCCGGTATTTTCTAAGCCTTTTAAAGGAAACTATGGGTATGTTTGGCGCAATGAGATGGGGCTGAAGTTGAGGCCGAGGCTTTTACTATAAACCAAAATTGAAATTTGTATTTTTGCAAATTTATTTGCAAATGGGCTTAAGCTTAGGCTTGTTGTTGCAAAATTACTAAAAATGACATAATTAAATGAGTTTTTGTATAT
Source organism: Chrysanthemum seticuspe (assembly GCA_019973895.1). Lineage (NCBI taxonomy): Eukaryota > Viridiplantae > Streptophyta > Magnoliopsida > Asterales > Asteraceae > Chrysanthemum > Chrysanthemum seticuspe. Next base: position 239,180,875 of record BPTQ01000003.1, on the reverse strand, counting down.
ATTAGATATTTTTGTTGGTAAATAAGTAATTTATTGTTCAAAAACCTCGGGCTAAAGTTTTTAGCCCATTTTATGGAGCTAAAGTTTTAAGCTTTTTTTTAAGAGCTTATAATTTCATAAGCCCGCATAACAAACGAGATTTATTTTATAAACCGGCTTATTTTAAAAGTCCAAGCCACATAAACCTCCCATAAACCTTTCGTCAAACACAACCATATAAAGAGGGGTTTACTAGTCTACTTTAATAGCTCCAGGGTACATTATGATCATATTGAAAAACATTAAATAGGAAGATACACTTTCTAGTAGCATTGTTTATATTTTTACGTCAATTATGGCACTCACCTCGTCACTCACAGGTTACTGACCACTCAACAACCCCAGCTGATTTTCTTTATTTATTAGTTTTAATCGTAAGTATCAAACAGTTTATATGTACCTATCAATAACAATATAACATTATAGAAATGATTCGTTTACTTATCAATAACTAGCTCGACGATTTTTTTTTATAAAGATTTGTCATATAACGTTTTCCAATAGGAAATACCCAAACTCACATGCTTCTGACTTGTCTTGACTCGCTCTGCTACATCCAATGCAAATATTCCTTCAGCTCTAATAATTATAACATGTTGAATTCATGAATATTTTATATTTATACTTTTAACATTAATTTTCTAAATATTAACATAATTTCTAACTGAAAATATAACAATGCATACTCAATTAATCATTTATTCATACGGGTTTCCATCCATAAATATGAGCATTAAAACCGACAATATAAGTATAACTCACCTAGTTTTCTGTAGGGGTGGAAACGAGCCGAGCCGAGCCCGAGCTCGTTAGGGCTCAAGCTCGGCTCGTTTAAGTTTTGAAAGGCTCGAGCTCGAGCTCGGCTCGTTTCGAGCCTTAAATTTTAAGCTCGGGCTCGGCTCGTGGTATGATATAAGGCTCGGGCTCGGCTCGTTTATACGATTTGACCATGAAAAGTTAAAGCTTGGCTCGAGCTCGAGCTCGGCTCGTAATATATCTTTATTGAGCTTGTTAATAAGCTCGAGCTCGGCTCGTATATATGTTTAATAATTAAAATATCATAATATTATTTAGGCTCGTTTAGGCTCGCGAGCCCAAACGAGCTTTGTATGTAAAGCTCGGGCTCGAGCTCGATTAATAAACGAGCTACAAGTTAGGCTCGAGCTCGGGCTCGAGCTCGTTTAGGCTCGGCTCGTTCGAGCTTTTTACCGATCCGATCCCGAACTTTTCACGAGCGACTCGGCTCATTTCCACCCTAGTTTTCTGTAAGAAATATGATCATCTTTTCTAGAACATACACAATAGACCAAAGTTTTTTAATGTAACAAATTATAAAGTAAATGCCATGTTCCAGTCCATGTAGTAGGTAAAAATTTAACTATGTTCAGAGAATTAAATGAAAAAATGCTGTGTCACTTTCACGTCTCATCTCCTCTACCAGCACCAAGACTACATTGAAATTTAGCATCTTTAATTCACAAATCTAGTAAAGAAACATAGACAGTGACAATGGACCTATAAATGAGATTTAGCTCTTGTGGTGCAACGTCTATTTGAGCCTTTGCCCATTGGTTATGTACTTGTTTCTAATTTCTACTAAAAAGTGTCGAATGATTCAAAATCGGTATAACTCGAAGTTGCAAAAGAATATGTGTTAGATAATGAAACCCGTAGGAGATATTTTATTATTTATACGGTATTTATAATGCAATTATATAGAATCTACTAGAAACCTTAAAAACCCTAATGGATCAAAGCCCACAACCGGGCTTGGACCATCTAAGTCTAATAATATGAGCCTTTAAATATGCATGTAGAAGAGAAGGTATCAACTCACCACCTTTGAACTACAATATTGTAGAAAAATAACAATAGAAATAGCTCAATTTTTTTATAAATAGTGTTAGCAACTTGTGTTGCAGTTGATTCAAACCGAAACTAAACATTTTTTTTTAATCGTTTTCAGCATATTGGAGTTTTATCACGTTCGGTTTTGGTTTCTAAATGATTGTGCTTCATGTGTATCATGTTTTGGGGCACAAAGTTAAAACGTTCGTTTTGTTATCTTTGGGTCTCGGGTTTTGAGGCTTAAACCATTTGAGCCCGTTAAGAAGCCGAGTGCATAATCACTCATGTAAGCTTGTCTATTAAGGTTCATTTTTTGTTCTTGATGTTTTTGGGCTTGTAATCCGCACGTTGTATACATATGTACGGCTGGTGTTCTAGTTATTATACAGTTACGACCATTTTAAACTGTTATTTTACAGTGTATGAACATAAATTTTGTAATAATTTGCGGTAATTTATGACCCCGTGTTATGAAAAAGAATTATGTCAGACGTTAAAGAAACATAAGATTACAAGTAGATTGAAACCATTTAAATGAAAAGCTTGGAACCCCTGCCCTTTGTCATACATTGGCAAACATAAAACAAGAAAAAATAGGTGTCGATTTTGTTGCACTATCTGAAATGATCCCACAAATTGCAATGCTGCCATAAGTTCATGTTTGATATTAAAAGCCAATTTCTTGTTTATAAAACAGTATTCCATTTCCTTGAAATTAAAGAAGCCAAGCTTATTTGTGTGATCTTAATCAAAACAAGCTGCTCTAATGGTCTTCTCGGCTTTGCCACTATTTGTTCCAAAGCTTTAGCCGCCTCAAACGCAAACCTCCATCAAAACTACATCACTCAAAGCGTTTCTTCAAGAGCGACAAAAAGCTCAATCAGCACACTTCATGCTTGGTCTGCAGTTTATAAACTTCCCCTTGATTGTCACATTTGAAAGAACCCCTGAAACTAATCAGACTCTGTAGCTTTTTCAGGGGTAAGAACCCCATTTTTCATTATCTTGACCAGCCCTGTTGAGCCTATGACTGCACAGATGTTTCCAGGTACGTGTTTCTCCAAAGAAGACAAAAGCTCATTTCCGTCAATATCATTGGACCATGAAAGAAATATATCAACTGTTGGACATTTCTTTTCGAGTTCCAAATGCTTTATTTCAGCAACCAAGAAGAGCTACAGGTGGGGAGACATGTGTGCCCGGAAATACACTTCTCCAAACATTCATTTTGTAGCCACTTTCCATAACGGTCCAATACTCAATTTACATACTCAGAAACCCGTTCCATGTGTTCAGATGATGCAAATAACTTGACTTCATTATGGTCAACAGAAACTTCCAGCCTGACCCGATCATCATTGATGGTTTCCTTGATGTTTGACAGAAAATACCTTGAACCCAAATTTGACTTCCCACAAAACCGTTTCAAACTTTCAATAATATAGTTCCAAACCCGTTAACACCTTCAACTGCAGTTTTCGACTGTCAGTCTGTGAGATATCAAATGGAGGCGAGAAAGATTTTTCCAAAGAGTCCAAGTCAATAAAAGCGACAAACACCAGGTACTGATTGGGCATAAATGGTAATGTATGTAGAAGAAAAGGCATGAAATCACCACCTTTTAACTACAATACAACACAAATCTGGTAGAAAAAATAACAATCAAAATAGCTCTATTGTATTAAAAACATCATTAGCAACTTGTAATCCTAGTTAATTGAAACCGAAACTAAACAAATTTTGGTCGTTTTTAGCATATCGTATCGTTAACACATTCGGCTTTTGTTTGTACATGGATTTGTCATTTGTACGTGCATCATGTGTATCATGTTTTTGGGTATAAAGTTAAAGCGTTCGGTTTTGGTTTGGTTTTAGTATGTTTAATTATTAAGTCGTTCATTTGTTTTCTGTGTCTCGGGGTTTTAGGCTTAATTCATCTAAGCCCATGAAGATAGAAAATACATAAGCACAATAGTTCATGTACACTTGCTTATTTGAATAATAGGTTCGTTTTTTGTGCTTGTAATCCACACTTCATATCTATGACTTATGTTCTTGTTACATAATAGTTTGATACCACAAATTATAACAAAACTTAAATTGATACTATGTAAAATAACACTTTAAAATGGTCGTAAACATGCAGATCATGAAAAAAGAGTTAGAGTGAAAAGGAAGGAAAAAAAAGCCGAAAGAAAGACAATACAACAAGCTTTGTTACATCGTCATCTTTTCAGCTTAAACATATAATTTACAAATTATAACAAAACTTAAATTGATACTATGTAAAATAACACTTTAAAATGGTCGTAAACATGCAGATCATGAAAAAAGAGTTAGAGTGAAAAGGAAGGAAAAAAAAGCCGAAAGAAAGACAATACAACAAGCTTTGTTACATCGTCATCTTTTCAGCTTAAACATATAATTTACACTTGAAGTTATAAAGAGCTCATTGCTTTTACTTTCTATCCATGTGGGATAAACTCTTAGAAATAAATTAACAAATCATTTTGACACTAAAGAAACATAAGATAACAAAGTACATTGAAAACCATTTTGAGTATAGAGGAATAGTCGATTCAATACCATTATCGATTCCTCTGCACACTCCTTCCTCTACACAATTCCTCTACAAGTTTATGCCTCTACATCGTGAATTATGTTTGAATGTTTCTTTTGGGTTTGTGCATTCTTACTCTGCATAATTTGTATGTTCTTTTGAGGGCAAAGGTCAAGGAAACGTAAGGTACTAATGGCGCGTTGGAAATATGATTATCTTTTCTAGAACATACACAATAGACCAAAATTTTAAATGTAACAAATATTAGAGTAAATGCCATGTTCCAGTTCATGTAGTAGGTAAAATTTAACTATATTCACAGAGAATTAAATGAAAAAATTGCTATATCACTTTCACGTCTCATCTCCTCTACCAGCACCAAGACTACATTGAAATTTAGCATCTTTAATTCACAAATCTAGTAAAGAAACATAGACAGTGTCACAGTGACAATGGACCTATGACACAAACATATAGAACCTAAACAAACAACTATATTAAGTAAAATATCCATATATTATAAGCTCACTATGAATACATAACATTTTTTAAAAGAACACCGTACGTGTTGAGATTTCTTTACCATGACGGCTGGACCATTGTATGAACGCCTAAGAAACCGAACAAGCTGATTCACTTAGGAACAACTTTCGGGACTTTCATGCCAAATCCATGTTTAACCTTTTCAACCCTGTGAGTTGATCAAGAAATTGTGTTAGACCAAACATTTAAGACAAAAGTCAAAGTATAACAGATAAAAAGTCAAACTTTACGTTGGAGCAAGCTTGCCAAGACAGTCAAGTTCTTCGTTTGTGTCTTCATCCACGACTTTCCCAGAAATGTCAATGATATAAGACCTATCTTTCGTCGTTGGTAGACCTCTACCAGCAAGAAGATCTAAATCTTTCTGGTTAAGTTCTCTTCCGTTCACAAAGACTCTAGTGTTCCCAGCAGCGCAGTTTTTGGGCAGTGGATGGTCAAATTCTTCGATAAATGGCTGAAAAATGGTTACAGTCAGTTGACAATTTATGTCATATAAACTAACAAAATGAAAAGAACCGAACTCGAAACTTACAGGGATAATGCCATAGCAAGGCTGGTTCATCACACCCCAGAAGCCAGCTAAGGAATCATACCTGATCGAACAAGAGGAAATAGATAATAGGTATTGTATTTAGAGTAAAAGAAGAGTCATGGTTTGACTTATATGGTCAAAAGGATCTATTTTTTGGTTTAAAACTTGAAACTTTATGCAAGTTTGGCCGAAATGTGATAGCTACTTAAAATGCTACTCCGACAAACAGATAAAAACTTTGGATTTTACGGATAACAGGCATGAATTCAGAAGTCAAAAAGAGTTTCAGTCTGACTTTTTATCATGCATACCGTTTTCTGAGTTTACTATTTAGATATTTCTCGAGATATGAGAGAAAAATGTGATGGCTAAATAGGACTCTTATCAAATAAACGCAAACAGAACATTATGGTTCTTAACGTTTTAAATAGAATCCATATCAGAGTTATAATAAAAAGTTTGATTGAACTCAAAAGTTAAAAGGCATACGCCTTCTTTGTAAAATATAATTACTAACCAGTACTCTCCAGGATGAATAGGCCCTGCTAACTTCTCAGCCTTTTTGACAGCTCGATCCGTCAAAAGTTGACCATTCACAAAAACATCTGATCTTAGCTTCTCCACGCTGCTACTCGATCGTGAGAAATCTTTAAGTCTCTTTTTTATTAAACCCCCGAAAAAAGATTCACTCGCCCCTTTCTTGCTCTTTGATTGATCATCTTCTCTGCTTACAACCTCATCACAGTTTAAGTACTCGTTTAAAGACACGTCTATCTCAGTTGCAGTCAATGCATCTTTCAAAGATTTCTTGTTATCAACGGACTTATCATCAACAATAACACTTTCCTGATTGGTTCTTTGACTTCTACCCAAGTCATTATTAGCCAACTCATCGTTTTGACTTTCTAATACGCTGTCAGGGCTTTGCTCATTGCTCTTTTCAGCTCCACTGGTTGATAAAGTCGGTTCAGAATCCGACAACTGAAAATTATAACCACTTTTATCATAATCAAGAGAGCTATGATGGCTTTGGTTTGAATTTTTTGCATCGACTTTTTGTTGTGCTATAGGTGAAGAAACTGAAGCAACTAGCTTGTTATCATCAAGTCTTAACGTAATTAAAGCAGAACAAACAGCGCATTTTATCGTCCTGTGATTATTCTTTTCCACCAATCTAAGCTTACTAGGAATTTCAAGTACCTCGAAGCAATTACAACAGCTTATAAATGGGGCCCCACCTGATATAGGACGAGATATATGTTCACCTTCATGACTTAGAATCACCCGTCTTCTTGGATATCTTCTGCCAAAACTACCATTTCCAAAATCATGGTCGCCTCCAAACGAACCTACATGATGACGTGGAAGCTGACGTGGACCATAAGTCAAAGGTCCAGGTAGGGAGTGGCTGGCTTCCCGAGTGTTAAAAGACGGAAAAGGACGGACCTTTGGAGGGATCGGCCGCCAGTTCATGTTGTAACATTCCGAGCAAGAGCAGGAGGTTCGGTGAAGAATTGGTTCTTGGTTATAGCTATGAAAAGGGTCATTGTAAGTTGGAGGAAGATATTGATGATGGGAAGGCTGATGCGGCATTGATGGAGGCTGTTGTGGCCAAGGATAGGAATTATTTAATCTTACATTTGGGTTTTCGGCTACGGTGCATGATCTGCTAAGCTGAGCTCTTAAGTCATCAAGCTTCTTAAGAAGTTCGGTTCTATCATTTTCTAAATTTTGAACCTTTGAAAACTCGTGTAAATTACCAGGGTTTGTTATGCGGTCACCAAAGCTGCTATAACTACCAAAGTGAGAACTTGAAGGACCTTCGTTTGAATATGGTAAATTCCCAAATCTACCCTTTTCGAATGTACTTGCATTCCTATGAATCCCAACAGGCCTTGACCTAATGGGACCAAAAGGGTGTCTAATGTCTTGAGATTCACTTGACACGCCATATTTGCTTTGATCAAAATCAAGCCTTCTTCTTCTACTTTGATCAGAGTCGGTGAAAAATTCACGCTTCTCTTTTCTTGATGAAGAACTAGCTGTCAAGTTTGGAACTTTTGCGTGGACGGTTCTACCCTGCCTTCTGCCAAGCTCAAATTCATCACTTTCTCTCTCAACTCGAGAACTAGAATCTAAATTAACTTTGTCCTTCATGGACGATTCTACCCTTGTACCATTCTCACTGTCCGACTTTTCTAATGGTCTTTTTCCACTGGCCGGAGTCGATTGTTTTCCTGAATAATCAAAAATACAACACATACATCACGTATATACAAAATTCTCGCAAGACAGCAGTTAAAGATCATATTACTGAACAAGAACTCAGAAAAATAATGCACTTATACTAATATAACATCATCAAACATATGAAAATTAATTCACATGAATCACAGAAAAAGAAAAGAAAAAAAAAAGTCAAAGTGCCAAAGGGTAGTTTTGCACAGTAATAATCAAATTCATATCAATGTGCTTATGGTAGTATCAATCTTCCATTTCATTATAGAGTCAACATCTGATTTTGCAAAAGTCAAACTTACTATTTACCATGGTCAACTCACAGTGTGTTCTAACTTCTAACATTAGATCAATTGTTTAAGAATCAATGCATTTAACAAGTTTCTTTAAACCAACATAACTTTACAGATACAGAAGTTAAAGACTAATCAGTTTGACCATCAAAAAGTCAAAATCAGATACATGCATCACAAAATCAACATATTAGTTAATGTTAGCTCAAAATGTGTTCTAGCAGGCAACCTTTTCTACACAAGTTTCTTATAACACAATTCTTACATAACTTATAGCTAAAAGTAAAAACTACTTAATTTGACTATCAAAAGCCAAAATCAGATACATGCATCCATAAACAATTAAACACACAAATACTAATCTAAATTCACACAAATGGGGTAAAACAGTAAAAGTAAAAGATTTAAAAATTACCTCTAAGAACAGCACCACAACCTCCACACTGATATACAGAGTACTCTGGCAGCTCAGGTAGAAGATTTTCGCATTTCGGGCAACGAACTAACCTCACACTCGAACCTTCTTCTTCCTCCATATTTTCGCGCAAAAATGTGTTTACAAACAGACCCACATAAAAATTACTAAACTTCAAGTAAAATTAAAACAAACACATATCACAGAATCACTCAAACCCCATTTTAACCAACAAAAACAGTAAAAAAGATATGTAAAGATTGCTCCTTTCCGGTTAAAATGTGATTAAAAACTGACCCACTTCAAAATTACTAAACTTTAAGTCAAATCACAACATACCCATATCAAATAGCTAATCAAAACACATTGTAACCAAACTGACCCACATAAAATTTACTGAACTTGAAGTAAAACTAACACAAACCCATATCATAGAATCATTCAAAACACATTATAGTCAACAAAAACAGTAAAAAAGATATGCAAAGACTGTTTCTTTACGGTTAAAATGTGTATTAAAAAATGACCCACATCACATTCACTGAAACTTGACAGAAATTTAGTTTAAACCAACTTCAAAAGACTAGTTCAAACTTCAAGCCCCATTGTAATCAACAAAAACATATTATATAAAGATTGAATATTTCATACAAATAAAACAAAACAGAAAAGAGTTGAGGTGATTTGAGTGGGTGAAAAGTGTGTGTTGATGAGGCAATAAATTCACATATTCCAAGAAAAGTTAAAGTTTGGAGGGAATTGGAATAACATTGGTGGGGCCCACTTTTTCTTTAGAATATGATCAAAAGAGGATAAAAGTAAAATGTAATTTGAGGTTTTCTTTTTATTTTTATTTAGCATGTATCCGGACATTGCGAGCTGACTAATTTTAGAATGAGTAATATTTTGGATAGTTTGAAGTCGGCGTATGTGAACTTCCATGACCACAAAAGGATTAATTTTATTTTCGTTGGATTCAAACTTTGACCTCCGTTTTGGAAGCAGATGCGGACCCAGAACTTGTTGTCACCTGGTGCAAATAAAATACTATATAAAAGAGTTACGAGGTTATTAGTTTCATTTTGGAAAAAAAATAATGATTTTTGACAAAATTTACAGTGTGAATAAAATCCGTGGGTTTCCGGTGAACTCCCGAATTAGGTCTACCCTTATTTGAAAGGCTGTTATTCTTACCGCTGAACCAACCCTATATTATTTAAGGTTTGTTAACATAAAAATGGTTCAAAATGGTGTCTTGTTGTTAAAGAATCTATATTTATGTGTTTGTGTTAAATATTAAAGTTGCTTTGATAAAGTAAAAGATAAAGAAATGAGGTAAAGTAAGAAATGGGTAAGAAGTGCTTTTTTGGTGATTTGAGCTAGCCGAAAGCAAAGTGAGGGAGACTACACAGTGTTTTTAAGCAATTTGATAGCTATGGAGTTTGATTCTAAAGTTACATTTTATTTGGTCAGATTAATGAAACGTTGTAAGTACACCATTTGAAATATTTACAATTATGCAAAAAGAATATGTTAAAAACATTCAAATTTAATAAGTTCAGTCTACTTTTTTATTTTGAATTGTTTTTTAAATCAGCGTCTACTTTATGTTTCAACAAATTATACTGTAACAAATTTTGGTGAATAAAGACGGAGGGAGTAATTGCTTTTTTTTTCTTTTTTTTTTCAAAGTACGAAAATGATTTAGAACCACATGATTTTTAATCTAGTAGTACTTGAGTAATCTGTTGTGAATTAAAAACTTAGTTTAAACATGTGTAGATATATCGGGTGATATTATCTGTGTTTCTTTAGGGCGTGTTTAGCGCAACAGATTATTAAATATTATAAGAGGTTAAAATTATTTTGCTAAAAAAACTGACACTTTCAAAAAATAATCTATGTTTTAGTTACAAAGATTGTGGATATTATTTGTTAAAAATTTTATAATCTCTGTTTGGGTGACAAGGTTCTTAAAAAATAAGTTACATAAACCAACTTTTAAACACATGTCGAAGATTATATATTATACAATTACCGATTTGCCTTTTTGTTTATTATTCCTATTTATATGGGGTTTTTTATTTGTATGTCAATTATGTCATTTTAGGTGGTGTTTGTTTTTTTTTTTTTTTTTTAAATTACCTCTAAACAACATCATAATCTGACTCATTCAGATGCGATTAAACATTTGGATCCTTAAGACTGTTTGTTTTCTTCATGTCATTCAAAGGCGGTAAGAGTCAATCTATGTTAAGAGCGTTTATTTTTTTTTCTGACTATTAAGAGACAGTAAGAGGTATAAACCTCTTATTGAATTAGATGTGGAGGAGGCGTCGACACCTCTTAATATCTTTTTTTATTATTATTATTTTTTTCTTTTTTGTTTTTTTTTTTTTTTTTTTTTTTTTTTTCACATTTGTTTTTCATATTAAAAGTATTAAATAGAATCATTTCATATGTATTGTTAGATAAAGAATGTATAAGATGATATGCGATAATTCATATTTTTTCCAAGTTGAAGGGTTCTATTTCAGACCCGTATATCTCAACTCTAAAGCGTGCCATATAGTTCATCGTTTTAAAAAGTTTAATTTAAAATTCGACACATTTATTTTTGTCAAATAAACCTAAAATTACATGTTTTGTTTAAAATACTTTTAACTTTAAATTGATTATTATATTATAAAAAAAATTCTTATATTTAATAAATTTTATTTATTGTGCAAATGCAATGGTTTTATATTTATATTGTAAAAACTGATAGTTTTACTATCCAGATATTTTTACAAAAACAAACAATTTTATTTAAGTCAGATTCAGATTTCTTAACCATTTATTCAGATTAAGATGCGAATCAGATTCTGACTTTTTTACCGCATATTAAGATTCAGATATGTGAATCAGATTCAAATTCAGAGCCTCTTAATAAACAAACAATACCACTTTTACTCTACAATTACAGCTAGTTTGTCAAACACAATTAAAATAAACTATAATTTTAATTTTTTCTGGCAACGTCAACAACACGAGCATCAACAACATCACCAGCAATAACAACAACTACTTATGTCAGATATACCGTTAAAATTGATTTAAAGCATACTACAAACTAGGATGATTACAAAATCTTAGTTACTCCTTTGTTACAAAAAAAATTAGGGAGAATTGCATATATACCCACTAAAACTCAAAAACTTGCATATTTTCTCAAAATACAAGTTTTTAATGCATGATGTACAATGCAAGTTAAGCATGTTTTCGGTACTCCGTATATATGTAAATATGTAAGTTTTAGTAGGTATATATGCAATTACCCCAAAAAATTAAATATAACAATGATAAATAAAGCAAACAAATTTACATTATCTAAAAGATATTACCTTAAACAATCTATAACTGAGATTAGATATGAGTCAAAAGTAACAACAATATGTAAAACATGTGGTCTAAGGCTGGGTTTGTTTTATGAATATGGAAATGAGAATCAGTTTCATTTATTAAAATGGGTGTTTGGTTTGTATATTAAAATAGGCGTTTGGTTTGTATTAGAAAATCACTATGGCTATACGTATGACAATGGAATTATAAACTGTAAAAATTGTTGGAATTATATAACATGACTACTCATATATATAAACAATAAACATCAAGTACACATGCGAAAGCGTAAAGAACATGTAATGAATAATTAATTAACATAAACATAAAGTATGCGTACCTTTTGATTCTAGCCCAACAAGAATCAATTCCCAAACAAGCAATTGAGATGAACCCTAATTAGGGTTTATAAGGATTATGTGAATTACCCCTACCGTTTTGTAATTCAATCCAAGATACAATCAATAGTGTGATTATATCACTTTCTTGTACACACGTAGTATTAACGAATTAAAGTAAATGCTAGTTTAATTAACTCAAAACAATTTGTTAAGGAAAAACAAAGTGATCGACTACTTAGGGAAGTGTGTCCGATCGTTTGAACCAAAAACGCATACAAACAATTTAGGTTTTAGGTTTAGGAGTACAAGAGTTAATTTACAAAGACCTTAGGCCTTGTATATATACCCAAAGGAACTTAGAGTCCAAGTCAGGGTTATTGGTTTATAAAAACCCCCATCCAATCGGTTATGGAAACCCATAGGGTTTCTAGAACCTACTTGACATCTAATTTCATATTTAGTCCTTCATTTAACATTTAATGATCGTTAGTCCATTACGTTTAATTACTTAACGTTTGTTATACGTTTCGTGTAAATAATAACTAAATATAACATTTTATATTTAATTATTATAACTTTAATTCTCATACGTAAAGTGTGCAATCCCGTGGTCTCGAGTTCGATCCTAACTCACGACAACTAATTTATATCCATAAAACCAACAGCTCCCACTTGGATATATCTTAATAGTGTGATCACATCGGTTAGCGTCTAGCAACACTTCGATGCCTGTAGCACGACTCGAGTAAGGCTCCTGGAAAAACCTTTTAATGATTTCTCATTATTATTATCCTTTTGTTTCTAATACCACGTTAAATAAAGATATGGATTTAAGTCATTCTTTATTCAACCATTTTGTTTCTTGTTGTAAGTGATTGAGCAAGATTACCAAATCTTCTGAACATATTCAGAGGAGATCTTGGGTCTGGCCACACAAACATTTTGTCAACCCTACGAGGGGCCCAACAGTATTAAACTCCAAAATAAATTCAAATGAACAAATTCTATCTTGACTACAAGAATAACTCAAAAACTTTGCAACACTTCTGAAAACAACCCTTATGACTACCAGTTACGTTTAGCGTTAAGTTGTTCCACAGAAGTGCACTACATTCATGACACTTATCTGGTGTCTCAAGTCTGAGGATAACTATTCATGATTTACTTAATAACAATATCCATAAAGTAAAATCATGTAGTTGAGATAAGTCCTATATTCAATTCATTAAATATCATCTGAAATTGGTATGCTTTCTCATCAATATACTTTTAAGTATATTCTACCAAATCACTTAGATTTGTCTTAGTTTAATAATACTCCCATATCATTAATTGACAACGGACGATTTAGAATAACTAAAATTATTCACGGATTACACATGCAAATATAGGATACAATATATTATAAAATCAAACATACCAAGTATTTGATTTATTATAATAATTTTTTAACATCTCTTATCCAAATACTAAATAGATCAATGTATAAAAATTCCAGTTGATGAATTATACCTCAAGTAAAATTATACTTGTTGGCAAGGCATAAATCAACCAACTTGATCTATCATAATTTTGAGAATACTTATTTCAATAATTCAATTAGTGAAGTTCTTGTATGTTTGCATTCAACAATCCACATAATAATTTATAAAGTGTGTGACATCCTCTACCACCAATTTATGATAATTAAACTTTCAAACATCTTAAATCTTAAAGTATTCTTATTCTTTAATGTATAATACAACTGTGCTCTTAGATAAACACAACTAGTTCACATGGCCATTAACAAGGATGAAATCCTACCATGACTAGTTGAGTGCCATCTCAATTAAACTAGCATCATTGTATACAAACAACAATATGTTTTTTTTTTAAATCCATAAACTTTAATATCTTATTGTGTAATGTTTGTAGCCGATGACAATTTGCACAACAATTGACATATTGTTCATCCATATAATCTAGGAGCAATTCGAGCCTGAGGATGTAATTCTATTAGAATATTCATTACACATATTATCTAATAACTTTTAGTTAGATATCAATGTTATCAAATCATCTCTCATTTAAGAATGATACAACAATTTTAATACACTACATGATGTACATGATGAATCTACAGGTCAAACTTAGATTTTATTCATGTTCTATCTTGTCAAAAGATATGTATCCATTTTCCAAATGATATATCATGTTTTATTAGAATCATTTATTTTACCACACATGTTTATTAACAATAAACATATATTCCAAGGTTGTATGTTTTAATTCTTAAATCTTACAAGTGAAGTTTCACTCCAAACTAAGACTTAACATTTAACTTACATGGAATGTTACTTCTCATATGTTATACAACATATACGATTTAAGAAACTTAACATAATAATCCCACTAGCTTTCAGGAATACATAAAATTTATCCTATTTCAATTATAATCAAAAATAGGATTTAATAATTAAAAATAAGAATAATTTCCTAGATGCATGCATTTATCCATTCATGGATTATTGCACTTTGTACACTTCCAAATATTATGTGAATTCAAAAATCTTTTCAATTACTTACCGTCCTCGCTCAAGTAATTTCTCAAGAAATATTTTTGATATTCCATTGTCATTTTTCATATTAATGAAAATAAGAATGACAATTACCATCTTTAGATATTTAATGTGTCTAGAAAATAATATTCAATCACAATTAATTGCTTAAGTATGATTAATAATCTTGTCATAAGGCATGCGTTAAATATGTGTACAATATTGTCCATATGATTTCTACACAAAGATTTAAACCGATAGGTTTTTTCTTCTCTTTGAAGAAACTCATCTTGATTCTCTAGTCTAACTATTAAAATAAACCAAGTTTTCAAAAAAGTGATTATCTTTATGGACAACATCTTTAACATTCATAATATGAGTAATTTACCCAATTCAATATTTGGTAATACATCATAATGATTATCATGTTTACCATAATCCTTTAACTCATATTTCTCAGCATCTAAATCAAATATATGAGATATCCTTGCAGATCTATAAATGATAATTCCATCTTCGAAACCTCCTCATGATACGAGTGGTCCTATGACTTCTAATGTTAATGGCCATAATAATGCTAATGATAAGGTTGATACGAATGCACATGGGGCTGTTGGTATTGAGAAGGTTGGTGTGTATGCTTTGAAACAACCTTCTTCATCGTATGCTGGTGTTACTTCTACTGAACCAAAGAAACACATATCAAACTTTCGTAGGTTGGAGTGTAGTAAGAAAGCTAATGGTGTGGATCTTTATGTCCCGATGAAAGTGGTTGAAGAGGTAAACACTAGGTTTGAGAATACTTTGTATGGGTATTTCCTTGGTCAACGCCTTGCTTTTCCTGTTGTTGATTACTTTGTACGCAATGCGTGGGCTAAGTTTGGTATACAAAAGGTAATGATGAATGCAAAGGGGTTCTTCTTCTTTAAGTTCAATTCGAAGAAAGGTGTTGATGATGTTCTTGAAAACGGTCCTTGGTTGATTAGAAATGTACCTATTATTCTTAAACCATGGACATTGAATACCAACTTACTTAAAGAGGATTTGACCAACATCCCGGTGTGGGTTAAATTCCATGATGTTCCTCTTGCTATGTTTTCTGATGATGGCCTTAGTCTCCTTGCCACATTGATAGGCACGCCCAGAAGGTTAGATGCGTTTACTAGCCAAATGTGCAAGGAATCGTGGGGCCGTAGTAGTTTTGCTAGATGCATGATTGAAGTGAAGTCGGATGAGGTGCTTAGGGACAGCCTTACTGTTGAGATACCGTTACTTGATGGGTCGGGTTCGACTATTGAGAAGATCTGGGTTGAATACGAGTGGAAACCACCTCATTGTGATAAATGTAAGATTTTTGGTCATACTCTTATTGAATGTCCAAAAGTTGTTGAACCTCCTGCTCAGCCTCCTAAGCGTGTTAATGATGGTTTCAAGACGGTCAATAATAAGAAGAAGGGAAAGCAAGGTGGTTCTACTATTCCGGGTCAAGGAAGGTTTACTAAACCTGTTGTGGGTAAGCAGTTTCAATATCAACCCAAAAAGACTCCTCCTGAACCTAAGAAAGTGGAAGTCGCTAAGAAGAATGCTTCTGATGTGGCTAGTTCGAGTGGAACAAAGATCTCTACATCTAATCAGTTTGATGCTCTTAATATGGAATATACGGATGCTTTTGGTATTCCTTCAAATGACACCAACAAGGATGTGGATTCTGGTCGTACAATGGAAGTTAATGAAGATAAGTCTACTAAGACAGGTACTGCATCACAAGAACCCCTTGTGAGTGATTTGAAAGAGATGGAGTCGGGTGTGTCTCCTAAAACTAGTGATTCTTGTATTCCGCCCGCCTATTCTACTAAGAGAGTTAACCCTTTTTCTAAAGTGGGAGATATCGTGGTGTCTGATTCTGAAGATGAGGTGGTTGCTAACTCATTTGATGAGTCTACTAATCTATTCGGTGGTGGCCAAGAGTTTGAAGATGAGTATGATGACTATGACTACGATGACTATGCGAAGCAGGTTTCTGATCTTCCAGGGAGTTTGGATGCCTTTAATGCCATGTATGGCGCCAAGCTTCAAGGACCTAGGAAGTAATTTTCTTTCGTTATGTCCTATGTTATCATTAGAGTAGTGGTTTGTTTTCTTGTTTAGAAAATAGGTAGTATCTTGTTATGTAAGCTTTATGCCTATGTAACGGGCTGAGATATGGGATTTCACTCATATCCATTGTTCTTAA
Organism: Chrysanthemum seticuspe; assembly: GCA_019973895.1. Classification (NCBI taxonomy): domain Eukaryota; kingdom Viridiplantae; phylum Streptophyta; class Magnoliopsida; order Asterales; family Asteraceae; genus Chrysanthemum; species Chrysanthemum seticuspe. The sequence continues at coordinate 239,163,915 of BPTQ01000003.1, read as the reverse complement.
ACGTTTTTGGTTAATATATTTACCAGGGTGCAGGATTACTCCCCTTTACCCAAAAAAAATCATCTTGATGTTAACATTTCATGTCTAGCCTCATCAAGATATTTACAAGTGTATTTCAGATGATTATGTATCTTGTAATTTCATCTTTTCAAGATAAAAACTCCCACTTGCCTTTTGTAATATATAGACTATCTATATATACTTATCAAGTAAAGAAACAATACAATGTTCTCTTTAGAGACATTACAAATACATATTAACAATTCCTGAATTTAGTTTGTTAATAATCACTCTTCATAAGAAGTTTTACAAATCTCAATTTTAAAACTTAATGTGATTCATCACATTTCATAATAAAATGGTGTTTTATTAATCTTCTAGGTTGAAGTATTATTGAGTATATTAAATCCATACTCAAAATTTTAACCTTGATTACTTTTAAGAAAGAAATTATTGTTATCTTGAATCAAACACATCAAATAGAGTTTGAGTCTCCTAACTGAACATACCATTAGCTTGTGATATTTTATTAGAATTAATATTGTAAGACAATCTAACAATATGTAAGATAAACATATTCCTTTTGGCTTACCTATTTACCAACTAAGTCAACTTAATGGTATAATAGACTTTCCAAGCCAATTGCATGCATTATAACATAAGTACTCTTTGACAAAGTCACTTCATATCTATGTCTCAACAAGAAACATAAACTGTTATAATCTCATTATACGTTATAAATCATTGATCAACTCAATGACTTCTTGTATATGTATTAATTAAAAAAACATAACAAATTAACGTCTTACTTTATTATAAGTCTTAAGAGAGTTAATGTTTATGTCTTTACAATGAATCATAAACATGTTTAACTAAAGTAATGATGAACACAACTCTTGATTTCAATAGTAATTTCAATTTAATTTATTACTTCATAATAATGTAGGACTACATTATATTTTTATTTTTTTATGTCATTCCATAAATACATAAATATAAAAATTAAAGTAGTACTAGATTACTTCATTTATTTATGTCATTCCAATAATAAATAAATATTTAGTTTGAAGTAGTCTTATATATCCTTGACACATGTTCTAAATACTTGTCTAATTTAGAAACTGTAAATTTATTCCATATACGATCCCACGTAACATGGAGAATTACCTTGTTGTTGCAATCTAGCTAAGCTCTCACATAACGTAAATTACAACACCAAGTGTTTCTTGGATTAGATATGTGTAAGTCATATTAGAACGTTAGTCTCTTATCATATTTCTTGTGCATGGAACAAAATCATGTAGCAGATAAACAACACAACATATGTTTGTTTATGTGACCAATATGATTGTGTCATTGATATTAGCATAACTAGTAGATGTAGAACCACTTCATTGTCTAGTAAGGAAACGTACATGATTATTCTTAAAAACATAAGTGTCTACAAGTGGAAAGTAATTATCTTAAGACATTCTAGAGATAATCTGAGTTACTATCAAGATGACTAAGCTTGTAACTCCCACTGAATTAGAGATTATTAAATTAATTCCTTATTGAGTAATAAGAACACAATGCTCCCACCGGATTTGACAACATTGTAAGTGTTTCATTAACCAGTGAAAGAAAATAGTGTTCTATTTACTTCCCTACACCTTTGAGTAATTCCATACATAACAATTACTTATGTACTAAAAGATTGTATTCTACTATGTAGATGATAGATTATCCATCAATGCTATTAACTTGAAAATTTGGGCATGCAATTTCTTCTTTAATTAGTCTACCATTCCAATAACTGTATGTAGTACCTTTAAATGGTCAAAGCACAACAACTAAATAAATTAGGCTAGTTTGCCTTTAACCAATTTTACGGTAAATTAGTCTAGCTTCTAATTTTATAACTCAGACAATATGCAATTTTCTTAACTATTAAAATTTGCTTACGAGTTATGTATTTAAATTTAGACAATTGTAATTTTCCTATCATATCTTTCTCATTCATGAAAAGGAATAGGATTGAATCTCACTATTTCTTATGAAAAAAGGACTAGGTTTATTCTTTTAGTAAAATTGACTCTACCAAAAACCTTTACAGGTGTAGATTAATTTACCAATACAAGAATAACCCACATGTACGGTTTAAAGTTGCATTAATACATTTAAAGAATTAGCAAAATTCAATATTAGTATTTTCGATAATTAAACTTTTCAAGAAAATAAAATACCCAAGGTAATATTCATATAACCATAAAATTTTCTTGAAAACTATGATCCAAATTATCATAGTTCCATTACATAAGTTGATCTGCTAGTAACGAAAACACATAATAAGGTAATCTGTCGAACAATAATTAAAAAACCTTTTCCAATTCCTAGATCATTATGGGATTTACATTACCAACAACATTGCAAATGTAAACATGTTTTATCCCCATCTCGTGCCTTGAGTCCAGTTCTCACTTACTACTCAATTTAAGTCGTCTAACTTAAAGAACTACAAATGTGTCCATGTGAGGTCTGACTGAACATGAAGATTTACCTTTCCATCACAATCTCGTCAAGTTCCCACATGACGTAAATTGTAACATCAAATGTTCCTTTAACTAGATGGCACTAACTTAATTTTGAAGGGTACTAGTTTTGATTTATGGTGTCAAATCAAATATGTACAAAGATGTCATGCATTCATCTTGTAGCATAAATTTTAATAAAAAATATTATTAACCAATTCATAAAGATTATATTTAACAAAGTTTTGATTGAGGCATTGGTGTTGGGAACTATATTTAAAGTTGATAAGATAAAGTACATGAAAGATGAAGGACTATTGAAGACAAAGAAAGACAAGGGACCTACTTGGCAAAGAAGTATTTATTATCTAGTCCCTTGTAGTCATTTGTAACCCTAGTATCTTTATTATATAAAGAGATGCAGGGAATTAGGTTTAGGTGTGTCAAACAATGTAAACATTAGACAAAGGTGTGTGTGTGTGTGTCTAGGGCGTGAGTTTATGAACGCTTAGACTATTGTGTTAGTCGACTAGTTGGTCAGCCTCAAGGATCATGGATCCCTGTTAGATTGTAACCGTCTTAGAGTTAATCGTCTAGGATTGGGGCTGTAGATGTGTTTTGTAGAACACATGATGATGACGAAAAAATCTTATTAATAATAACAATGATAGTTTGATTATTCCGCTGTGCATTTTATTGTTGTTCATTGTTATTTGTGCTTATTGATTATCCTAGATAAGGTCTAATAAACCTAGAGCATCGATTCTTAACATGTGGTATCAGAGACAGGTTGGCTCTTGATATCTAGGATCTACAAGGTTTCTCGAAGAAAATGGCGAAAAGAAGAAAAATTCGAATTTGAAAAAATTCCCGTAATGCTTCTGCAGGTCAGTTTTCAAACAGGTATAACTTTTTCGTTAACCGTTGGATCGGGCTGAAATTTTAGGTGGATGTTCTTCATATATCAATCTAACTTTCCACCGAAGGGATCGTCGATCTGAGCCTTTATGCAAAAGTTATTCACTGTCGAAGTTGGCTGCTGACAGAGTTTTTCAAGGTCGAATTTTTAGGGTTCTTTGTGCATTAAAATTCTTTTTCATGGTTAAAAGAGCTATATTAGTCATGGTGAATCAGTTTTTAACTGATAATGAACCCTAATATATCTCTAAATTCTTTTGATGCTTGGAAGGAAGCTGCTTTGGATGTGTATGATCGATGTATTCTTAAAGCTTTCTATGAAACCCTAGTTTCGCATATTTATATTGAGATGATTGGAGCTTTGAAGAAATTCATTGGTTACTGATGATACGAGTGACAACGAAGGAGCAATGAAACACACGAGTTCGTTTTCACTGCCTTCAAGAAAGGTAACCACTGCTACCCCTCGCTCGTTACCACTACTCGTATGTATTGGTTTCCACTGCTGAGCTTGGTCGTTTCCACTGATACTTTGATCGTAACCACTGCTCGTGTTTCTTGGTTACCACTGCTAGTTCGTTGATGGTTACCACTGCTCCTACATGTTACCCCTGCTAGGTGCTACTGCTAGTGAAACATGTATAACGTTCAACAAGTACTGCTTGTGGTCCACATTCGCTTTCCAGGTATACTTCACAAGTTGATATTGATAAGTCACTGACTTTGAAATATCATTATCATGCACTCATTTGAAGATGCTACTACTCATGGTTGCAAGGGTTTCAAGGTTTATTTATGAGTGGTGATTTGGAGGGTTTGTGATCGACATGATATTGATCAAAGCTTTGACTTGGTACCCTATCATATGGTGGACCTACACGAAGATGATATAATACAGGTATAATATTTTCTGTAGTGATCTCTCACAATGGAATATTATAATATTGTTTTTATTATCAGATGCTGGGATCACGACTTATATCTATTCATTTGATATGGAAATATTGTGATTGGTTTGACATCACACGTGAGGTAGTACTGGTCCCAAGATTTCATTGGTGCGTACAACCAATCCTATTGAAACTTAACTTTATTCACGTGAGGAGTTAAATTCAATTGGACCATTGTTTGTCACTTGTGCTGAATTATCATGTGGACTATCATTCTTGTTTGCTTGTATTTGAATAAAGTAATATCAGTTATTGCTCTCGGATATTACTGCTGCTATGGTACCATGGATTATTTGTATTGCAGCTGATCACAAAGAATGAATGAAAGTTCATGGGACAGATTTGGATGAGTTGGTACACACACATAAGAATGATATTGGATTTGAGGGGAAGCCGATTTTGTTTTCGGCTTGATTGGTTAACGACACACACTGTTTGGATTTTGGTTTTTGTTCTTAACAGGTTCGTGGCTCATTCTTATGGTCATAGTTGATTACGAAGAAAGGCGTTTATCACCTATTTGAAGATGAAGTGGAATTATTTGGGTTTGTGTTTTATCATATCTTAAAGTGGCTGTTTACACTTTTAAGATAACTTGTTTGTGCGTTCATGTGACAATGAATTGACAAAACACTTGAAGGAGTTACGTTATTGTGCTCAGTGATTATTGTCAAGGGATTGCGGTCTCCCTATACACCATGATTGGGTATATGTTCGATGTCATCTTTAGTGCAAGATATAAGACACAGGTTCGGGTTGTTCAACTTCAGCATCAAATTGGTTATACTTGGTTTTCTTCATCAGTAATTATTACATAAAGCCTACATTCTTCAAGTGGTTAACATATGGGTTTCAGGGGAAGCTTAATGTTAAAATGTTTAACCATTTGCATGCATTATTCGAGGTGAAGGTTTTTACAACTGCTAGTTGTTATTACTACTGCTGATTTTGATTTCTACTGTTTCAAGTTCATTTTTAGATGTGGAAAACTTAATGGTGGGTAATTTGAAACATTGGAAGGATGGGTTGGACGTATGATATTGATTCGTAGTTGTGAAGATCAAGGTTGCTCACTTATGTTCCCTAATTGAAGATGACAAAAAGGGGAAGAATATTTACATAGAAGATTGCAACTTGAAGATCCTTGGTGATATTGCATGAAGTAAGGGGAAGTTTGTTATCCTTGGTGATATTGCATGAAGTAAGGGGAAGTTTGTTTATCTTTCATGACATACTTGTTCGTGCTTATTTGGTTTTGTCATTATCAACTAGGGGAAGATTGTTGGGAACTATATTTAAAGTTGATAAGACAAAGTACATGAAAGATGAAGGACTATTGAAGACAAAGAAAGACAAGGGACCTACTTGGCAAAGAAGTATTTATTATCTAGTCCCTTGTAGTCATTTGTAACCCTAGTATCTTTATTATATAAAGAGATACAGGGAATTAGGTTTAGGTGTGTCAAACAATGTAAACATCAGACAAAGGGGTGTGTGTGTTAAGGGCGTGAGTTTATGAACGCCTAGACTATTGTGTTAGTCGACTAGTTGGTCAGCCTCAAGGATCATGGATCCCTGTTAGATTGTAACCGTCTTAGAGTTGATCGTCTAGGATTGGGGCTGTAGATGTGTTTTGTAGAACACATGATGATGACGAAGAAACCTTATTAATAATAACAATGATAGTTTGATTATTCCGCTGTGCATTTTATTGTTGTTCATTGTTATTTGTGCTTATTGATTATCCTAGATAAGGTCTAATAAACCTAGAGCATCGATTCTTAACAATTGGTTTCGCCAATCAAGGAATTTACCTTTAATTATTGTCCATTATATCGTACTTTTGCATAAGTCTAAAGATTAGTGTTTCGGATAATTATCACAAAGTGGCGCATGGAATTAAAGCTAATTCGCCCTTAAAATGATTTTGTACATAAAATAACCTACTTGGTAACTCCAATTTGACGCACAAAGAAGCGGAGAATTTGGTCAGCGCGAAGCAATCAACCTCCTTCTTTCGGGTCACAATTTAATGTGCTTCCCTCCTTATACCCCTCTTATAGTTTGTCAAAATTGGATGAGCCGTTCTCACTATTTGTACCAAAACTCATCACTCAATTAAACTTATGAAAATTTTAACTCTTCAAAAAAACAAATCAAATTTCACCATTGTTTAGTACAATTTATTTTTCTATTCATGAAATTACCCTTTGCTTAAAACTTGTCAAACACAATAAACAAACAAGTAACAAATAAAAATTAAATAACTAAAATAATGCACATAACTAACAATTAATATGCATAAACAAGTAGCCACATGCAACTTATTCGATAAACCTATTAATAATCAATTCTAGGTTAAATTATGTATATATTAACTAGGGCTTTCACTTACTAAGGCAAGTGAGCCACATACATCGATAAATCGATTGCGTAAGCCATAGTCAAACATATACCAAATTGCACATAATTGATTCATTAATATTATTGAGGTATTCCCTAATTCAAGATTTATCAAAACAATAAACATGTGTATAAAACTTAACAATTAATTTTCAGTTTTCACATAACCAATCTAAACAATTAAATAAATGTCGACAATAATCAATGCGAAACATGCACGTTTTTATGGATTTAACATAATAATTATTCACGTCGTCACAAGATCGCATATAATTCCATGTCACATAACAATTATTCATGAATTAATTCACGTAATATATATACAACTCTAGGTTTCGATATCAGTTAAGAAAACAATTTTTATAAAACCTAAAAACAATTCGAACAATTCGTCTAAAAAAATTTTAGGATCGACCTAAAAAAAATTAATAGGTCGAAATAAATTCTTTTTAAAACCAATTAGGGCAAAAGCCCTAATCTTAAAATTAGGGTTTACATAATCATAACCAAAACCCTAGAATAATCATATCAAACACAATCTAATATTCGTTTTTTTTACGTGTTTAGTAATTAATTACTCATTAAACCAAGCTCGTGATGCCACAGTTGGAAGTATATAACATGACTACTCATATATATAAATAATAAACATCAAGTAACATGCGAAAGCGTAAAGAACATATAATGAATAATTAATTAACAAAAACATAAAGTATGCGTACTGATAACATCAAATAGTCCTGAATATTAAGTGTCAATTTCCCCCGATAATGCTTGTAATTTATATCATTTATATGGATTTACGCTTGTTTTCCATTGTTTTCCACTTTCAGGTAAATTACGAGCATTGGAGCTAAAGAGACGTGGAACTGGAGAAATATCTAACGATTTATCACAGTATGCTATTTTGAAGAAGTTATGGCGTAACTCATCTCTCACATTACGCCGTAACTATTGCGTGACTCAGAAAGCCAACTTATCAGAAGGTTACGGCGTAACTCTTCCCAAAGGTTACGACGTAACTACATTAGGTCAAAAGAGGTTCCACGCCGCTGATACTGACGTCGTAACTACTGCATCAACTACGACGTAACCGAGCTTATTGAAGACTACGGCATAACCACTCATTAGGTTACGCCGTAACCAGCAGATCTAGTGCATTATTCGATGATATAGAAGGTTACGGCGTAACTCCTATATTGGTTATGCCGTAACCCAGATCTGGCCTATAAATACCCCACGAATTCCAGCATTTCTATTCATTCCATTCCACACACAACACTCTGAGAACGTGAGAAAAACCTCAAGGCATGTCTAGAGGAGCATACGGAGCTGTCTCCAAGGGAGAAATCACTCCACTACGATAAGCATTAGCGTTTTATATTTCTTTTACTTTCAATTCATGTATTTCGCACCTTTGAATATTGAATTGGTTTGCATGATTAATATGAGCGGCTAAGAACCTTTTGGTGCTAGCCTAGTTATGATTCCTTAATTGTTTTGTTTGCGTTTACTTTACTTCCGTACAACTATTTCTAAGTGTATGCATGCATAGTTTATTGGTAGCCACCCTTGGTTCGGTAGTTTTGAATGGCGATAGAGGCCAATTGCCTAGGAGATATGACCAACTGACCCTAGGTGAGCGGACTGAGATGGGAAGGGTAAGATATGACCAACTGACGACGCTTTCTACTTGGGCGATTTGACCAACTGATCACCTATCGTTTGGATGAACTTAAGAATTAGGGGGTGCGTGTCTAAGTTCCTAACGGTCGGGCATTCACTATTATAAATCTAGCATGTAGCGGTACTTAATGACTTGGCTTAGGGGACCAGGAACAACAGGACTTATGACGGTGCGCCTGACTTCTCCTGTTATGCTAAGAGTATTCCCTATGACTCTTACTGGAGCTGCCAGAAGGTGGATCGAAAGATTGCCCGCCGGGGCAATTAATACTTGGGCGTTACTTAAGAAGCACTTTATTAAGAGATATTGTCCACCATCAAAGATTTCTAACCAGCTTTTGGAGATCCATAATTTCAAACAAGAAGACGACGAAACATTGTATCAAGCCTAGGATAGATACAACGATCTCCTTTACAAGTGTCCTACGCATGATCTGAATAACCAGCAGAAGGTCAACATTTTCTACAAAGGAATTAACGTAATTACAAGGCAAAGGCTGGACTATCAAGGACCTATCCCAAGCATGACCCCTACTCTTGCAATTGAAGCCATTCAAAAAATGGCGGATCATTCTCAGAAATGACACGATGGAGGAAGTAAAAGAAACCAAGGCGGAAGTTTTGACGGAATTGCAGCAATCGCTAGTAAAATTGAAAATCTCAGTCGAGATATGCTGAAGGTCAGAGAAACCGTTCATGCCATCCAAGTAGGTTGTGAAAGCTGTGGAGGAGGACATCTCACGAAGAATTGTCCTCATGTGGACGATGAAAATATTAAAGAAGCCAAGTATGGTGAAAATCGACCGTTTTATGAAGATAGTCAAAATAATAACGGGTATCGTGGAAATTACAACCGTGGGCCTTATGGAGAAAGAAAGCCCAGTCTTGAAGAAACAATCAATAAATTCCTGGAAACTTCAGCCCAGAAACAAAAAGAACAAGATACATGGTTAAGGGGTTTTAAGGAAAACACAAATAAAAATCTTTCCAGGCACGACGAAACCCTAAAAAACCTTGGAGCAATGATTGAAAAACTCAATGCTGAGATAGATGGAATTGAACTTAATGAAGCCAAGCGCAAGGAGGAATGCAACGCTGTTTTCACCAATGATTCTCAGGAGGTAATTAAGGGATGCAAGACCACAATCGATAAATTGGAGGTGACGAGTGCCGACAAATAGGTAGAGTTACGCCATAACTACTTCCCTGAGTTACGGCGTAACCATGTTCCAGAAGGCGTATCCAGGTTAGGATCAAGTTTATTTTCAGTTAAGGATATTAGTGCAAGCGGGTTAATCATTCCGTGTTATGTTGGTAATATTGATATCTTGGGGGTAGTTGATTTTGGGTCTTGTGTAAACGTCATGCCTCTATCCAGATTCTTGAAACTGAAGATAATCCACCTTTGGGAAACAGATATCGTGATTGATTCAGCAACTGAAACTAAGATTACCCCTTTAGGTATTACAGGTGGTACGTGTGTCAAGGTCGATAAATTTATTTCAGCCCCTGAATTTGTGGTAATCGATAATGTGAAAGACAAAAAGGAACATTTGATTCTTAGTAAACCATTCCTTGACACGTTAGCACGTTACGGTGGATATTGTGGAGATATAGTGGAGTTTAAATTGGATAAAGCCTTGAACCGGAAAAAATTGTTACGACTAAGGAACCACCAAGGATTGAATTAGATGATTCTGATAGGTTTCCGCCTTCATCTTTTGGCCATTTTCAGGGCACCGAATCAAGTGACGATGAAAAAGATGAGGAAGAGATCCCATATTTTGTTCCTAGTTACGTTGTAAAAGGAAGAGTTCACTGTTGTGTTCCGGATACTTGTTTAGTTGAGGGGACCAAAGTAATATTTCCCATGTGTTCCCCTTTCCAAAAAGGATGTAATGGAGGATGGAAGTGTCTCATTCGTATGATTAAAGAAGCTGCAGAAGTTTAGTGGTGCTGGGAAAACGAAAAGGATATCAGAGAAAAATGGTTATAAGGGCATAGTGCTTTTAGCAAATGGTTCACCGATATTGATTGGACCATTCATTTTTACGAACTAGCTATCATGCACAATGAATACACCATGGCATGGCCTACATGCAACCCCAATCGTAAGATTTGCGATGGAGGAGAATACCCCGAACCCAAATGGCTCAAATGTAAGGAATGGGCATGTTTTGACGAAGATAAGAGAAGCAAAGTTGGATACAAGGGGATCTCATTTGAAAATTGGTTACGACTAAAGTTTGGGTATGCTAAAATTGACGAGGATGATGAAGCTAAATTTTGTTTCGAATGGGCACGAGCTAATTTTCTGCAGAAAAGATACGCCATGACTCAGTATGTTTCTCCACATGTTTGGGACGTGACTTCTTCAAATAAATTAGACATGGAGGAAGTCGGGGAAGTCCAAAGGCCACCATAGAAGCCCCGCAGCTCTAAGTCTAACTTAAAGACTCGTAAATAAAGAAAAGTGCTCTTTCGGGAGATAACCCGAATTATCCCTTTCTTTTGTTTCTATTTCTGTGGGGTTTTGTGTTTTCTTACTATTTTTGCAGGAAACAAGGAACTAATTGCTGCTGCAGTTGCTGATCTGAACAGAGTTACGGCGTAACTCATCATGGTGATTAAGCCGTAACCAACCTTTTAGCAGCAGAATTCTTGACGCATTACCAATTATGGCGTAATACCATCTCAGTGGTTACGCCGTAACCACTCGCTTTGCAGCTTATGTTAGGTTTTAATAGTTACGGCGTAACTCCCTCAAAAAGTTACGACGTAACTTTCCTCTGCTTTAATTCTTTCATTTTAAAACAAAATAACCTTGTATTAGTATTTTAAATGAACTTTGTGGGTGTGTTCCCTGTAAACCCTCACGAGAATTCACTCGTCCACTTGGGACACCAAGTGGTTTAAAAGGCTTGTTGCATTCGCTAAATGCAACCGTGATTCCTACGAAAGTGAGTTAGGTTTGTTTTTCATTTTTCATTTTTTATTTTTATGATTATGCTTGTCGGTATTGTGATTTCAGGGATTGAAGTTTGTTCATGATTCTTATACGAAGGCACGTCTCTTTTTCGTGGGCCTTCCTTCTTTATGGAGCAAATTTCAGGGAAGTTCTCGCTCTAATTCTACCTTTCTCTTCACCTTTATTTAATGCCTAGTACAAAAGGGACTTTGTACAATTCTAGTGGGGGGACGGGAGTAGAATTATCTCTTGAACTTTATTTCGCCCTCATTTTTCTAGTTTATTTTGAAAAAATTATGCCATTTTTAATTTTGACATGTTTTTCTTAACCTAACTAGATTAGACCTTAGCCAAGCACATACAACCCTTGATATTATATGGTGAGATTAGCCTTATCCGTTTCTAATATTTTACCCCAAATCCACTAAATTATGAGTGTGCCGGTAGCTTGTAAACTTTAGAACTTGGCATTTGCATCATTTCAAGACCATAGATGAGGTATGTTGAGTTAGCTCAATGTATTTGGACTTTTCAGTTTTAGAAGGCAATATTATAGGATTCTCACCCAAACAGCCTACCATTGTGTGTCTATCGGTTAGTCACCTCGACTTTTCGACCCCCATGTGAAACCCTTTTGTTGCACTCATCTTTAGTGCAAGATACCCCTAGATACACCCTTCTGAGCCATTCCTTTCATTTTGTTTACCCAATATATTGTTTCAATACACCTATACACCTTAGCCTACCCTTTAGTCTTTATTTGTAATTGGGAAGTCATCATTTGCCTAAGTTCAAGGTTCGAGTGGAAAGGTTCGGAAATCACACTTTCATCGACAACATTTCTAAAGATCATTGAAGACCCCCTGAATTCCCATTGTTCATCTCAAGTGGGGGGATATTATGTTATGTTATAGTTATGATTCAAAAAAAAATAGTTGTTATGTTATTGTAAAGTGCGATGTTATAAGCACTATAGTATGAGCTTTATTGATTTAGTATCGAGGAGGCAACCTAGGTCACATTTGAAGATTGGAGTTGGTAGTTATGCCAACAGTTGGAGAAAAGGTAGTGTGCCCATCATGACGTCCTCTAATGACACATCTACCTTGTATTTCATGATCCGGTTTCTTGACTTCAAAACTTGAACTTTGGGCAGACGGTAAGTGGTGATGACTTGGTTATAGATTTAGACTACCTGCTTGTTTTTTATTTTACACCAATTATATATCCCATGTCTTATCCTACCCTTTAGTCATGAAGCGTGTCTAGGTGATGCAGCGAGCAATCTTCGGTGTCTTGGCCATGGATTTGGTCATGTATCATTGATTTTGTCCACTTCGCCGTGACATGTTAGTAATGACGAGTCACCCCTTAACCTTTGTCGTGTCTACCCATATTGCCTTCGAAAATTCCCTTAACTCTAGTGGTGGAGATTTGGTAACCGCCAAGCTTATGATAAAATACATGCTATGACTGTGCGATTGAGTGATCACCCCAAAATGACACTTAGAATAGTTGAGAGATTTGATTGTTTTGTTCCCATTTCGTGAGGTGTTCGGCTTTGTTTTATTCTAGCATAAGGGATTTGTAAACTCATATTTTCCAGGTTATGGGAGATATCTTTTTAGGAATCTTTCTAATAAGGTCTACTTGAGGGAAAGTAAAGTTCAAGTGGGGGGATATTTGATAACATCAAATAGTTCTGAATATTAAGTGTCAATTTCCCCCAATAATGCTTGTAATTTATATCATTTATATGGATTTACGCTTGTTTTCCATTGTTTTCCACTTTCAGGTAAATTACGAGCATTGGAGCTAAAGAGACGAGGAACTGGAGAAATATCTAAAGATTTATCACAATATGCTATTTTGAAGAAGTTACGGCGTAACTCATCTCTCACATTACGCCGTAACTATTTCGTGACTCAGAAAGCCAACTTATCAGAAGGTTACGGCGTAACTCTTCCCAAAGGTTACGACGTAACTACATTAGGTCAAAAGAGGTTCCACGCCGCTGATACTTATGCCGTAACTACTGCATTAACTACGGCGTAACCGAGCTTATTGAAGACTACGGCGTAACCACTCATTAGGTTACGCCGTAACCAACAGATCTAGTGCATTATTTGATGATATAGAAGGTTATAGCGTAACTCCTATATTGGTTACGCCGTAACCCAGATCTGGCCTATAAATACCCTATGAATTCCAGCATTTCTATTCATTCCATTCCACACACAACACTCTGAGAACGTGGGAAAAACCTCAAGGCAGGTCTAGAGGAGCATACGGAGCTGTCTCCAAGGGAGAAATCACTCCACTACGATAAGCATTAGCGTTTTATATTTCTTTTACTTTCAATTCATGTATTTCGCACCTTTAAATATTGAATTGGTTTGCATGATTAATATGAGCGGCTAAGCACCTTTTGGTGCTAGCCTAGTTATGATTCCTTAATTGTTTTGTTCGCGTTTACTTTACTTCCGTACAATTATTTCTAAGTGTATGCATGCATAGTTTATTGGTAGCCACCCTTGGTTCGGTAGTTTTGAATGGCGATAGAGGCCAATTGCCTAGGAGATATGACCAACTGACCCTAGGTGAGCTGTTAGGAATTAGAAATTCCCGGTATTAAAGAGTCGGTCACCTCAAGTATATGTAATCGTTAGAAAGCTCGTAGTCGTAGTTCTTTTAAGTTAAGTAGTAATTTAGTTAAGTAACACCGTGGAGGACGGACGGGTCTTTACCCACTGTATGCCTGATCCACAGCCCAAAGTGTGGCGAGTTATGTAAGACTATAAATACTCTCTACCTTCCAAGGTAGAGAGTTGGAGCTCATAATAATATCTTTCACTTTCTCTCACTAAGTTCCCTAAACCTCTAACTTTCTCTCTCTAGAATTCCATCTTATTCGCCACCTTGTGTTATGGTTTGATGTGTATGTGAAAAGTTATATCTCTCATGAGCGGACTGAGACGGGAAGGGTAAGATATGACCAACTGACGACCCTTTCTACTTGTGCGATTTGACCAACTGATCACCTATCGTTTGGATGAACTTAAGAATTAGGGGGTGTGTGTCTAAGTTCCTAACGGCCGGGTATTCACTATTATAAATCTAGCATGTAGCGGTACTTAATGACTTGGCTTAGGGGACCAGGAACAACATGACTTATGACAGTGCGCTTGACTTCTCCTGTGGTGGCATCTTTTCTGATAGGTTAGGGCGAATTGACCAAATGTTGTCCTCACGAATTTGACCCCACCTGAAGTAATTGAAAGTAAATAGACGTAGACGTAACTAGCTAGGAGGATTAAATAGGTTAGCACCACTCTCCTCTATTGATTTCCCTTTATCCATGTATTTGCTTTTATCTGCTTTTATTTGCTTTAGTAAGTTTAATTAATTAAATCCCGATCGAAACCTTTATTAATTTGTGACACTAGGCTTAGTAATAATCCAACACACATAGCTCTTGGGACGACCTCGGCTTTACCGATTACTACACTACACGCGACCGGGTACACTGCCCGTTAGTGCACTAGGGTAGACCATAGGTATAACGAGACACTATAAATTTAAGACCTGGTCAGTAAAACCTACATCAAGTACCTTTTGATTCTAGCCCAACAAGAATCAATTCCCAAACTAGCAATTGAGATGAACCATAATTAGGGTTTATAAGGATTATGTGAATTACCCCTTACCGTTTTGTAATTCAATCCAAGAAACAATCAATAGTGTGATTGTATCACATTTTTGTACACACGTACTATTAACGAATTAAAGTAAATGCTAGTTTAATTAACACAAAAGAATTTGTTAAGGAAAAACAAAGTGATCGACTACTTGGGGAAGTGTGTTCGATCGTTTGAACCAAAAACACACACAAACAATTTAGGTTTTAGGTTTAAGAGTACAAGAGTTAATTCACAAAGACCTTAGGCCTTGTATAAATACCCAAAGAAACTTAGAATCCAAGTTAGGGTTGAATTGGTTTATGAAAACCCCCATCCAATCGGTTATGGAAACCCATAGGGTTTCTAGAACCTACTTGACATCTAATTTCATATTTATTCCTTCTTTTAACATTTAACGATCGTTAGTCCATTACGTTTAATTACTTAACGTTCGTTATACGTTTCGTGTAAATAATAACTAAATATAACATTTTATATTTACTTATTATAACTTTAATTCTCATACGTAAAGTGTGCAATCCCATGGTCTCGAGTTCGATCCTAACTCACGACTACTAATTTATATCCATAAAACCAACAAAAACTTATCAACCAAAGCAGTTTAAAAACAACAAAAACCTGATTAGAATGAACCCAGCTAACCTCCCCTTGGCTCACTCTTGATAAGGATTGAAAACGTACACTTTTAAGGGGTCATTTAAGCTCTTAATCGCTTACTTTTATATCCATTACTGCTTAATTTCGTTCTTTTTCACTTTTTAGGTCTATTGGAAGCAAAATGCTGGAATGATGCATATTTGGACGAAAAGGAGTGAATATATGAAGAAAATGGCTAAGTCAAGATCAAAGACACCCAAGCTGCTGGAATTGCACTTGACGGCGTCACAATCCAAAGGCGACGCCATCCCTCTCTACGTAATTAGATTTGTGACGGTCAGTAGACTTTTTGCTAAATTACACCTGACGGCGTCAGGCTTTGAAGAGGAAGGGCGTCACTAATACTTTTCATCCTAGATGACCTAGATCCAGAATCAGACGACGTCACAGTTTAAGACTGACGGCGTCACAACCACAACGTGATCCCGTCTCAACTATTACTTGGCCAAGACGAAACCCTAATGATGGTTATCTGACGGCGTCCCACCTATAAGGTGGCGCCGTCGCAAGTGTAAACTTATATATAGAAATCAAATTTTCAGAATTTTAGGAGGTAGACTTGTGGAATAAAAACCTAGAACGATTGTAGTCCGGTTTGGACAGTATCTTAGGGTTCTCATACCCTATTTTACATCAAGATAAGTGTTTTACTTCATTGATTTCATTATGTCTTCGATTGTATGTGTGTATGCTTGCGTGTTTAACATGTCCGGCTAAATTTCTTGTGTGTTTGCTTAGATCTATGAAACCTAGTTATTAATTATTGATTGGTTGTCTCTTATCTTAATTATAATTGGCTTAGGAGTGCATTAGGCCATCGTTGTGTTTGAATGCTTGAGTAATGTTTGTGAACCTAAGCATATAAGTCACTTTGCGGATTTGTAGGTTAAACATCCAAAGATAACCTTAGAGTTAGTTTATGAATCCTAGAGATTTCGTAGGCAATAACCTTAAGGTAGTCTCAAAGAGTTAGGCATAAAAGCATACCCTACGACCTTAGAAAAAACAACACGTTAAGAATAAGGACGTGACAATTCAACCACCAATAAAAGATAACTATGGAGTAATAGTATCTAGGTAAACACATTTTTAATCATCATACGAGTACACATCAATAGACATAAGACTACCCTTAGTTTAGATAATTAGTTAGTAGAGTAATCGGTAGAAGTACCAAACCCCCAAATCCAAACCTCGAGATTTTACCCTTAGCTTTATAAAAAAATATAAAAAGATAAAAAATAATCTTCCTCAACCTCAACCTTAGCATAGTACACTTCTCACTAGCGTTCCTATTCTCCTAAAGAACGATATCAATACCCGAGGCTTACCCAATACTACACTACAACGATTAGGTTCACTGCCTAGGGTATTGAAAAACTTGCTCGACGAAAAGGAAGTTCCTTTGACCCTGAACGCATTATATGTGCATCAAGTTTTTGGCGCCGTTGCCGGGGAATAGAATAGCTAGTTAGATTTTTATCTCGTTTAGGTTCCCTTGCTTGATTCCTATCAAGTAAGATTTTTTCTCATTTTTTAGCTTCCTCATAGTCTATCCCCCTTCTTTGTGAAATTGTTCGTAACCCCATCACTTTTCATCATGGAAGGTGATGACCCATCAAACAACATCCCGCCACCACACCAACCATTTCCCCCCACCAACTCTTTTACACAGGTTAGGACCCGTAGTTCCACCAAAACCCTTCTTGAGCCCTTTGCCGAACCTAATAGAGAGCTGTATAAGCGAAGAAGAGCTCTCAATGAGTCGGGACCCCAAGGCACCACCATCAATTTTGATGAAGCCGTGACTGACGAAGAGTCCACACATTCCCCCAAGTCTCCTGAAACCATCAACCATGACAATCTGAGCCAACATAGCGAGGAAATCCCCGCTGCTCCTGTCAATGAACCCAGCAATGAACCAAGGGCAAAAGTCCTTAGAGATTACTCCTCTCCCACCTTATCTGGATTTACCAGCGCCATTGTCTACCCTTCCTAACAGATCAATGAGATGTTGCATGCCACCGACATTTGGCTTATCCAGAATGCATGTCAATTTTATGGATCCCACAGCGAAAACCCAATTCATCACATCAAACGATTTTTAAAAATTGTGGATACTATCTATGCTAACGGGGCATCCAATGAGACATCTAGACTTCGGTTTTTCCCATTTTCTCTTCAAGGAAAGGCCAAAGAGTGGCTCGATAAGCTACCTCCAAGGTCCATCTTCACTTGGGAATAACTCACCACCAAGTTTACCAAAAAGTTATTTCCTCCTGGGAGAACTGCAACCATCAGGAGCAAAATCCTTCACTTCCATCAAACTGATGGAGAATCTATCGTTAACTCCTAGACTCGTTCCAAAGACCTCATTCAACAAGCCCCACACCACGGTATTAACCTTTGGCTGCTTGTCCAAATCTTTTACGACAATGTCTCCCGCGATGATCAAAAAGGGATTGACTTCTCGACTGGCCGAAAACTCTCTAATCTCACTGTAGAAGAAGAATGGGACCGCATTGAGGAGTATGTCCAAGACCAAGACAATACTTGGAGTGAGCTAGTGACTGCAATGAGTATCTATGCTACCTCGAATAATAGCCCATTATCTCTTGACGATAGAATGAATAGGGCACAAGAGAAGCTCGCGTACCTCACAAAGTCGTAAGAGCCTAAAAGGTTGTTTAACCCATACCTTATATGCGACATCTGTAAAGGGTCACACGAGAGTGATGAGTGTGACGAGGCACCTCATGAGCAAGCTCTCCTTTCTAGCCATGACATCTATGCTGACCCTTCCCTCCTTGTATTTTATCAAACTAATGATTATACTCTTTGGGGTAATCTAAAATGGAAACATGAGGGGGAAGAGGGTTCCGAATACACCATCCGTGATGCCTTTGAAGAAGAACTCGACAATTCCCCATGGAAAAGGGGATAGTTTTAAAGGGCCTTGAAGGATTCATTCAAGAGCAACAAGCTGAATTAGAAAACCAGTTTGCGGAACTCCACAAAAGAATACGTGAACCTGGTCCAATCCAGCATGATCCAATTTGTGCTATTACTACTCGATCTGGAACCACCACCAAGGATCCACCATACCCAGTTCAAGATCCCACTACCAATGAGCCCGAATTGAAAAAGGAGGGAGCACCTGAACCCCCTCCGGCCTCTCACAACACCATCCTCCGCAAGCACCAACACCTGCCCAACGTTCGACTCTCATACGGATTTCTTACCCCTCGCGTTTAAATAATCAAAAGGCTAAAGAAGACAATGAGAGGTTGTTGTCTTACTTAAAAAGGGTCGTCGTTAACATCCCACTTCTCGATGTATTATATCATATCCCTAAGCATAGCACATATTTCAAGAGATTGCTCTCAAACCGGAAGAAGCTCAAAGGGTTGATATCATTAAGGGAAGAATGTTCAGCTATCATCAAAAAAGGCCTACCCAAGAAGAAAGAAGATCCGGGTAGTTTCACCATTCCTTGCTCTATAGGGGCACTCTTTATGAAAAACGCCTTGGTAGATCTTGGGGCAAGCATTAACTTAATGCCTCATTCCTATTTCTCAAACTCGAATATTCAGGGCTGAAACCAACCAGAATGAGTATTCAACTAGCTAACCGATCAATCAAATATCCAATTGGATTTTGTGAAAATGTTCTAGTGAGAGTAGGGGAGTTCAAGTTTCCAGTTGTTCCTGGTCTCCTAAGCCAAGTCATTAAGTACCGTTACATGCTAGATTTGTAATAGTGAGTGCCCGCGTGCTAGCATCTTAAACACTCACCCCCTATTTCTTAAGTTCATCAAAACGGTAGGTGACCAGTTGGTCAAATCGCACAAGTAGAAAGGGTCGTCAGTTGGTCATATCTTACCCTTCCCGTCTCAGTCTACTCACTTTAGGGTCAGTTGGTCATATCTCCTAAGCAACTAGCCTCTACCGCCTCCCAAAACTACCGAAACAAGGGTAGCTACCAATAAACTATGCATGCATACACTTAGAAATAATTATACGGAAGCAATGTAAACGCAAACAAAACAATTAAGGAATCATAACTAGGCCAGCACCAAGAGGTGCTTAGCCGCTCATATTAACTATAACAATCAATTCAATGTTTAATGTTACGAAATACATGAATTGAAAGTAAAGAAAAGATAAAAAGCTAATGCTTATCGTAGGGGAGTTATTTCTCCCTTGGAAATAGCTCCGTATGCTCCTCAAGATCTGCCTTCGACTTCTTCTCACGATCTCTGATTGTTGTGTGTGAAATGGGATGATTTGAAATGCTGGAAATCGTGGGGTATTTATAGGCCAGATTTGGTTACGGTGTAACTAATTATAAGAGTTACACCGTAACATACAAGTCTTCATAATTTGCACTAGATATGCTGGTTACGGCGTAACTATGGAAGGAGTTACGCCGTATCTTCAATAAATCTTGGTTATGCCGTAGTTGTAGCACGAGTTACGGCATAATTAGCAGCGGCGCGGAACCTCATTTGACCTAATATGGTTACGTCGTAATCTTGGATATAGTTAGGCCGTAATCTTCTGTTAAGTTGTTTTTTTGAGTCACGCTTTAGTTACGGCGTAATGTGAGAGAGGAGTTACACCGTAACTTCTTCAAAGTGAGCATACTATGATAAATCTTTAATAAACTCTCCAAATCCGCATCTCTTTAGCTCCAATGCTCGTAAATTACCTAAAAGTGTAAAACATAGGAAAACAAGCGTAAATCCACACAAATTATATAAAATACAAGCATTATCGGGGGAAATTGACACTTAATATTCAGGATTATTTGATGTTATCAGATATCCCCCGACTTAAACTCTACTTGCCCTCAAGTAGACCTTATTAGATACATTCCTAAAAAGATATCTCCCATTACCTAGAAAATATAAGTTTACAAATCCCTTATGCTAGAATAAAATAAAGCCGAATACCTCACGAAATGGGAACAAAACACTCAAATCTCTCAACTACTCTAAGTGTCAATTTCGGGGTGGTCACTCAATCGCACAGTCATAGCATGTATTCTATCATAAGCTTGGCGGTTACACAAATATCCACCACTAGAGTTAAGGGTAAACAATTCTCGAAGGCAATATGGGTAGACACGACAAAGGTTAAGGGTGACTCGTCATTACTAACATGTCACGACGAAGTGGACAAAATCAACGATACATGACCAAATCCAAGGCCAAGACACCAAAGATTGCTCGCTGCATCACATAGACACGCTTCATGACTAAAGGGTAGGATAAGACATGGGATATATAAATGGTGTAAAATAAAAATCAAGCAAATAGTCTAAATCTATAACCAAGTCATCACCACTTACCGTCCGCCCAAAGTTCAAGTTTCAAAATTAAGAAACCGGATCATGATAAACTAGGTAGATGTGTCATTAGAGGACGTCATTATGGGCACAATACCTTTTTCTCCAACTGTTGGCGCAATTACTAACTCATATCTTCAAATGTGACCAAGGTGGCCTCCTCGATACTAAATCTATACTAAGCTCATAACATAGTGCTTATAACATTGCACTTTACAATCAACTAAATAACAAATACATAATAATTTTTTTTTCGAATCACATTTTTTTTGAATCATAAACATAACATCCCCCACCTGAGATGAACAATGGGAATTCAGAGGGTCTTCAATGATCTTTAAGAATATGTCGTCGACGAAAGCGTGATTCCCGAACCTTTCCACTTGAACCTTGAACTTAGGCAAATGATGACTTCCTAATCATAAAATGAAGACTACAGGGTAGGCTAAGGTGTATGGGTGTAACAAAACAATATATTGGGTTAACAAAATGAAATGAATGGATCATATGTATGTATCTAGGGGTATCTTGCACTAAAGGTGAGTGCAACAAAAGGGTTTCACATGGGGGTCGAGAAGTCAAGGTGACTAATCGATAGACACACAATGGTAGGCTATTTGGGTGATAATCATATAATACTGCCTTCTTAAACTAAAAAGTCCAAATACATCGAGCTAACTAAACATACCTCGTCTGTGGTCTCAAAATGATGTAAAGGCCAAGTTCTAAAGTTTACAAGCTACCGGCACACTCATAATTTGGTGAATTTAGGGTAATAATTTGGAAACGGATAAGGCTAATCTCACCATATAATATCAAGGGTTGTATGTGCTCGGCTAAGGTCTAATCTAGTTAGGTTAAGAAAAAACATGTCAAAATTTTAAAAATGGCATAATTTTTCAAAATAAACTATAAAAACGAGGGCAAAATAAAGTTCATGAGACAATCATACTCCCGTCCCCCCACTTGAATTGTACAAAGTCCCTTTTGTACTAAGCGTTAAATAAAGGTGAAGAGAAAAGTAGAATTAGAGCGAGAACTTCCCTGAAATTTGCTCCAAAAAGAAAGAAGGCCCACGAAAAAGAGTCGTGCCTTCGCATAAGCATCCACGAGTAAACTTCAATCCCTGAAATCACACTACCGACAAGCATAATTCTAAAAAGAAAAAATGAAAAATGAAAAATAAACCTAACTCACTTTCGTAAGAATCACGGTTGCATTTAGCATATGCAACAAGCCTTTTAAACCACTTGGTGTCCCAAGTGGACGAGTGTAGTCTCGTGAGGGCTTACAAGGAACATACCCACAAAGTTCATTTAAAATACTAATACAAGGTTATTGTGTTTAAAATGAAAGAAGTAATGCAGAGGATAGTTACGTCAAAACTCCAGAAGGAGTTACGCCGTAACTAGGCAAAACCTTGCATACGCTGCAAAAGTGTAGCTACTGCGTAACCACTGAAATGGGATTACGTCGTAATTGGTAACGCTTCTGAGGTTCTGTTGCAAAAGGGCCTGTTACGGCGTAACCATGAGAATGAGTTACGCCGTAACTCTGGTTAGATCAGCATGCTGCAGCAGCAACTTTTCTTCGTTTCCTGCAAAAAATGGTTAAAAACACAAAACCCAACAGAAATGAAATAAAACAAATGAAAGGGATAATTCGGGTTGTCTCCCGAAGGAGCACTTTTCTTTATTTACGAGTCTTTAAGTTATACTAAGAGCCTCGGGGCTTTATGGTGGCCTTTGGACTTGGCCAACTTCCTCCATGTCCTTCATCAACTTATGT
The DNA here is from genome assembly GCA_019973895.1 of Chrysanthemum seticuspe. Lineage (NCBI taxonomy): Eukaryota > Viridiplantae > Streptophyta > Magnoliopsida > Asterales > Asteraceae > Chrysanthemum > Chrysanthemum seticuspe. Next base: position 239,140,985 of record BPTQ01000003.1, on the reverse strand, counting down.
CTGACCCAAGCGACATTTGTGGCAGTGCGGAGGTACTCTTTAGTCTCGATCTTCTGAATTTTGCAAAATTTTTCCTCCGGCCCCAAGCGGTATCGAGTGAACTCATACTTTTCGGCTATAATTGGTGGCGGCCTCTTATACGGAATGCCAAGAAGTTTGCACCTTCTCTTCTCATGTGCTTCATCATCGAGGTCAATGAACCCATCTTCACCTTGTAGTTCAAGGTAATCAAAATCATCATCGTTGGAATTGGTATCTTTAAGCCGTTAATCATCGAGTAAACTCTCCACTAGCACCTGTTTGCATTCCACTTTTTCCTTCCTTGAGGAATCCTTGGTATCATTATCCGACTCTTCATTTGGAGCTTTTTCGCTTGGTTCGTCATTACTTTTACATCCATTCCAGATTTTCTCCTTAGTTAGCGCATCTATCTTTTCGTATTTGATTTTTACCCAATCGTCGAATCCTAAATCGTCTAGCCAAGGCAATTTTGTTCTTTCCGAGTCATTAGTTAAGGTCCATAGGAACTCATCTTCCCCAACTCTCTCTATACTGCTTCCCCCATTACATTCATAATCAAAAGAGTCGCAAGATGCCCAAAAATTTCCGTCCGGGGTTTTAATTTTCTCACACCAGTGACTTCGAGTTCCCTCGTCATCATTGTTGCTAGAAGGAATATCGTTGAGCGGTTTAATGGTCCTTCCCCGTAGAATATGTTTTTCATATTTGAGCTCTAAATTTCTCAACAAAACTGAATTAATTATTGCGTCCCCGAACCTGACATAATACCAATCACTGAATGATAGGTCCCCAAAACCAATGTCATGTCTTCCCGATTCATGTGGGCATATCCAAACTTTGTTCTTCACATTTCCCCCTCCGTTGCAATACTCACGAAAGGGGTTGCAAGTCGGCCATGCTTGTGTGAACTCATCTTCTGTGATTAGTAAGGGCCTGCAGGAGTGCTTGATGGGTGGTCCTTCCACTTCGTTAATCGAAAATTTGGCAAATCTTTCTTCATCGTTAAGTGTAGTCCACATGTATCTTTCATCATTAATCCTTTCCTTATCGACCTCTCCATCGCAGGCCTTCTGAGGGCATGAGGACCATAGGTTATAACATTCTCCATCATCAATTGCAATAGCCTTACACCAATGATTCTTCCTTTTAGAGTCTTCAATTTTGGTAGACTTGTCATTGCTCGTATCCTGGTTACGCCGTAATTCTGATATGTTGTTATGGCGTAACTCTCTTCTGTCATCCGCATCATTGTTTTTATTAGACTCATCGGTGTATTTGTCATTTTCAGAAAACACGGCTTTACATATTGTTGATTTGTTCTTTTGTGCCTCATTTCTTTTTTGTACCTCGTCGCCAAGCTTCCCAATCATCTTTTCCAAGTTTTTTAGTGATACGTCATGGATAGAAATGCTTTTGTTTGTATTATCTTGGAAGTTTTTCAGCTATTCTTCTTGCTCTTTTTGTCTCTTGCTTGAATCTACAAGGTATTTGTTAATCATTTCCTCCAAGTTAGCTCTTCTTTCGCCATGATCATAATATGGCGGAGGTCCTCCACGGTAGCCATTACGATTATCCCCGTAAGATGGTCGATATTCTCCATCGTGCCATTTTTGGGAATGGTCAGGAATTTTTTGGATGGCTTCGATTGCTAGAGTAGGAGTCATGCTTGGAATTGGTCTTTGATAGTCTAGAATCTGTCTTGTAGTCACGTTGATTCCTTTATAGAAGATGTTGACCTTTTGCTGGTTGTTCAGATCATGTGTAGGACATTTGTAGAGGAGATCGTTGTATCTATCCCAGGCTTGATACAACGTTTCGTCATATTCTTGCTTGAAATTATGGATCTCCAAGAGCTGGTTATATATCTTTGACAGAGGACAATATCTCTGGATGAAGTGCTTCTTTAATAGAGCCCATGTATCAACTGCCCCGGCGGGCAATCTTTCGATCCATCTTCTGGCGGCCCCCGTAAGAGTCATGGGGAACACCCTTAGCATAACAACGTCATGAGACACACCCGAAATGTTGAAAAGGCTTGCGATGTACAAGACATTCTCAACGTGCTCATATGCATCTTCGTCCCTGTTTCCTGAAAAAGGGTTAGCACGGATCTCCCTCATAAATTGATCTTTAATTTCGAAATGGACATTAACTCCAATTGCCGGTCTTACGAGCCCCGGCCCTTGTTCTTCTCTTGTCAACGCCAAATATTCCTCAAGAGTGAGGTCATCAATGTTAACAACTTCCATGGTACCAGAAAACTTGAAAAGAGATCGTGAGAAATTGAGAAAATTTTAAAACAAAAATGAAAGACTTAATAGAAATCCTAATATAACTCCTCGGTAACGGCGCCAAAAACTTGATGCAGGTTTTACTGACTAGGTTTTAATATTTATAAGTGTCGTTATACCTGTGGTCTACCCTAATGCAGTAACGAGCAGTGTACTCGGTCGTGTATAGTGTAGTATTCGGTAAAACCGAGGTCGTCCCAAGAGCTATGTGTGCGGATTTATAGTTTTATACTAAGTCTAGGTGTCACATATTTTAATATGATTTTGATACGGAATTAACTAATTAACTACTAAAGCAGATAAAGGCAAAGGTTGTAATCAATAGAGGAGAGTGGTGCTAACCTAGTTACTCATCCTAACTAGTAGTGTTTACATCTAATTACTTCCAATTACTTCAGGTGGGGTCAAAGTCGAGAGGACAGCATTTGGTCAGTTCGTCCTAACATATCAACAAAGGGTACCACTGGAGAAGTCAGGTGTCCCCTCATAAGTCTAGTTGTTCCTGGTCTCCTAAGCCAAGTCATTAAGTACCGCTACATGCTAGATTTATTATAGTGAGTGCCCGGGTGCTAGCATCTTAAACACTCACCCCCTATTTATTGAGTTCATCCAAACGGTAGGTGATCAGTTGGTCAAATCGCACAAGTAAAAAGGGTCGTCAGTTAGTCATATCTTACCCTTCCCGTCTTAGTCTACTCACTTAGGGTCAGTTAGTCATATCTCCTAAGCAACTAGCCTCTACCTCCATTCAAAACTACCGAAACAAGGGTAGCTACCAATAAACTATGCATGCATACACTTAGAAATAATTATACGAAAGCAATGAAAACGCAAACAAAATAATTAAGGAATCATTACTAGGCCAACACCAAGAGGTGCTTAGCCGCTCATATTAACTATAAAAATCAATTCAATGTTTAATGTTACGAAATACATGAATTGAAAGTAAAGAAAAGATAAAAAGCTAATGCTTATAGTAGGGGAGTGATTTCTCCCTTGGAGATAGCTCTGTATGCTCCTCTAGATCTGCCTTCGACTTCTTCTTACATTCTCTGATTGTTTTGTATGAAATGGGATGATTTGAAATGCTGGAAATCGTAGGGTATTTCTAGGCCAGATCTGGTTACTGCGTAACTAATTATAAGAGTTACGCCGTAACATACAAGTCTTCATAATTTGCACTAGATATGTTGGTTACGGCGTAACTATGGAAGGAGTTACGCCGTATCTTCAATAAATCTTGGTTACGCCATAGTTGTTGCACGAGTTACGGCGTAATTAGCAGCGGCGTGGAACCTCATTTGACCTAATATGGTTATGTCTTAATCTTGGATATAGTTACGCCGTAATCTTCTATTAAGTTGGTTTTCTGAGTCATGCTTTAGTTACGGCGTAATGTGAGAGAGGAGTTACGCCGTAACTTCTTCAAAGTGAGCATACTATTATAAATCTTTAATAAACTCTCCAAATCCGCGTCTCTTTAGCTCCAATGCTCATAAATTACCTGAAAGTGTAAAACATAGGAAAACAAGCGTAAATCCACATAAATGATTTAAAATACGAGCATTATCGGGGGAAACTGACACTTAATATTCAGGATTATTTGATGTTATCACATCTCAACTCATTCTCCCGAAGCTTCTAGTGTTAAGATTAAGGACCCAAATAAGTACTTCGAAACTAGGGATCCATCTTCATCCAAGCATGTTCACTTCGTCAATGCCATTACCTTAGTGAAGCCCAATAAGAACAGTGACGAAGTAAACAATGAGACGGAACTTGAGGTTAGTGAAACTCCTAAGGATGAATCGACCAATGAAATAGACGAAGTAGGTGATGAAGACTTCAATAAGTTTCCAACGGTAGAGGAACTTTCACGCCACTCACACCTAGTGCGCGACCTTCGTCACATGTATGTTAGGAGGTACCCCCGAATCATCTTTGGAAATCCTTGGAGTCTCAACATACCATGTTGCATAGGAAATGTTTTTGTGGCAAAGGCCTACATTGATCGCAAGTCCCCAATAAACATCATGACTAGCACATACTATAATTGGGTGATGAAGAAACCTATCCCAAATAGGCAAGACGCCGATGATCCTAGAGTTAGTTGTAATTTCCTTGGTAGAGTTAAAGGATTGCCCGTCTATGTAGGTAGTTTCACGTACCTTACATATTTTATGATTGTGGAGTATATTAATACGGCTATAGATCCTAGCTTGTCCCATGTAGTTCTAGGAAATCCCTTTATAGAACATACCAGAATGACTTATGATCAATCGTTAGGAATAGTTAGATTCAAGGATGAGACCGATGACATAGCTTACCAATTGCCATTTAAGATTGATAAATTTTTGTCATTATCCAATGATGAAAAGGAACTTAAGCTATCGGTCTACTATAGGAATGAGGAGGATAAGAAGAGAGGAGTAGATTATGTAATGAATAAGATATTTGGGTTCTATATGGATTGTTTGAAATTACGACCGGAATATAGAACCAATTGGGGGGAAGATGACTTCGTAGAAAGATGCATGATAGGACATAACTATAACATTGAGAACCCCAATAGAAATCGTCATGAGGAAGAAGATGACGGTAAGGAAGTCACGTAGGAGCACGACTTCGAGTCTAGCTACAAGACTCATAAATAAAGAAAAGCGCTTCGTGGGATGCAACCCATGCTTAATTGTTTGCTTGTTTGTGTGTCATATATCTTTTTCATTGTTGTTTATTCTCATGTTTGACTTTGTGAAAATGCTTTATTTTGTCTTTAACCTCGTCTTAATTACATATAAAGGTATTTTACAAAAAGATAAGTGTAGGGAAGATCGCATCAAGTTTTTAAGAACATGAGCATGAGAATTGCAATTAGTGAAATTAATATATATGTGTGTTTGTTAGAGTCAAATGCTTGTATCGAGTCACAATGGATGTTTTGCAGGAAGTTTTCTAGGTTTTAAAGATGTAATTTCTCCATAATTTTTCCAGAAAAATGTAGCAGACCAGTTTCTGTCATGACAACCCGACGACATCAGGATTAAAACCTGATGACGTCAGTGTGGAAAACTAGAAGGGGGGATTGAATAGTTTTGCCAATTAAAACTTCCTTTTAATCTATTTAGATCGACTTATGTCAATCTATTTGGATGTTGATAAACAAGCATATAAAGGTAAGTAATGAAAAGATAAGAGTAAGAAGCACAAAACCACAACGCGAGTATTTATAGTGGTTCGGCTACAAGGACACCTTCCTTGCCCTACTCCACTCCCCGAGTCACCTACTCGAGAGTTCGTAATCACTAAACCAATCTCCTTATGGCGGAGAAGCCTTCACAATGTCGCCTACCCTTTTTCCGGTGCTAGGCTAACCACCGGGTTCTTTCACTCCAAGGTGAACCACACCTACACAACGTCGCCTACCCTTTATAAGGTACTAGGCTAAGTACCTAGTTCTTTCACTCCAAGGTGAACTACACCTTCACAACGTCGCCTACCCTTTATTAGGTATTAGGCTAAGCACCTAGTTCCACTGCAATGGAGGAACTACTACCACACTACACCAACGACTAATCGCAAAGGAGATCTACTCCTTTACAACATCATCAAAGATATCAATATCCTTGGATCTAATACTAGTCTATCTTGTACATCGAAACACACCATATCGAATGTACATCTAAGGCACCTTTCACTAATCCCTTTGACTAGATCTACAAGACACCTTTCACTAATGTCTTGTGTCTTCACTTCTAAGCACCTTTCACTAATACTTCTAGTCTTGAATTCTAAGCACCTTTCACTAATGCTTCTTGTCTTGACTTCTAAGCACCTACCACAAGTGCTTATGCTATAGACGATAGATACCCTTCACTAATATCTTCGTCTTGACACTTGAGACATCTTTCACTAATGTCTTCAACACTACACTCCTTTGAAGGAAGAAAGGAATCATCAACAAGAAGACTTCAGTAGCCTTGATGATGAGGAAGCATAGCAACTCATGGACTTGAGCTTGCTCGACTTCAAAGGTGGTTATCTTGCCTTTAAGAGGAACCTAAAAGATCACACAAAAACAAAACTACAAACATAGATCTCTTGGATATGAGGTTAGTGAGTTTTTAACTCAGGGAGAAAGTGTGTTAGAAAGGGGTGAGAAATAATGAAGAAATGGCTCACTATTTATAGAGGAAAAATCCTACTGTTCCCCGGATCCCACGGATCCCTTCCACAAGGGATCCGTCTAGCGTTAAGCTAGGGATCCGTGGGACGCTCCCTTTTACCCATGGGTATTTTGGTTATGGGTTATGGGTTGAACCATGGATCTTTGGCTAGATACAATGTATCTTTGAGTGCAATGCACTTGGTCACTTGGGTATGGGTTGATCCATGGGTTATGGATATTATCCATGTATGATATAAGCACGATGTCATGCAATGGGTTATGGGTCAAGCTTCATGGGTTATGGGCTTTGGGTTGTACCCAACTACATTCAATGTATTTGCCCAATGGGTTGTGATACTTAAGTTTCTACCCATTTATATTACCCATTATACTACATACTAGTTATGTGTATATTTTACCCAAATATGTAAACACTAGTTGTTGTACATATGTATTACTTAAATCATAAAATCACTTATACTTGTTTTAGTGTTTTATGTGAAAGTGTGAATATGTTAGAAACTATTAGTTCAAACCGTTTACGTATTTTATTTGTTTCGTTAACATGATTTTACGTTTGTTATCGACAAAACATTAGAAGATCGTAAAATATAAATAAACGTTTTTACGGCTGATTTGTATTAACAATCTCCCCCTTTTTGTTGATGACAAAACATAAAATTATTTTAAGGAAAAGCTAAAATTCGTAAAAGTTTGAATTTGTAGTTTTTACTTTCTTCTCCCCTTTTTTGTCGAAACAAAAAGTGTTTGAAGGAAAGCAACACATCGTTTTTAAGAAAAACATGTGAAAGAAATAAAAAATAAAAAGAAATAGAGAGCAAGTAACGGGAAAGGATCTCGTCTTTACTCCCCCTTGACGAGTCCATCCCTATGTAAGGGCGTCAAGAAAGTGATACTAATCTAGTTTGTTTGCAAGTAAGTTTGCAAAAGATTTCGTCTAAGTGACGAATGTGCTCCCCCTTGATAATTGCAGTTTTGCAAGGGGATGTCACGAAATGTAAACCTAGTATTGCAAGTAATTTGCAATGTATTGCTTTGACATAAAGCTCCCCTAGCTTTAGGATGTCAAAGTCTTCATGTGTAAATTGAATAACTACAAAACAAAGGTTAGAAAGCAAGTATAATTCACAATTTCTTGCAAATGTGGTTCAAGTTAGTAGAAAGAAAGCTTTCTATCTCACGGATCCCACGGTTCCCTCCTAGTAGGGATCCGTCTAGGAAATTTTGAGGAATCCGTATTAGCTGATTAATTTCACCAAAGGTGATATAACAAGTAATGTTATCACAAAAATGAGCTATGAATACAAAGTAATCATATGCTCAGAAAAATAACAAGTAGCATGTAATTCCATTTAATAAAACTAGAGTTATGATATACATGACTCTAAAAACTAAGAAAATAAGAAAATACATGACTAGGAATTTCTAAACCAACTATCGCTTGATGCTAGGACACCACTAAAATCTTCTAGCTCAAGTTTTGTTTAGGTTTAATCTCGTCGAAACGTTCGAGGAGATGATAGAACATGAAACGTTGGTCTTCTCGTACTTCATGTATCAAACTTTCAACATGTTGACAATGATATCAATCTTTGTCATGGCTAGGTAGTGGTGGTGGAAGAAATGAAATGGCTTGATGCGAGGGATCAAGTGAAGCGGCTTGTGGAGCTTCAAACGATGGAGGGATTGGTGGAGGCACATTTGAGAATGGCTCGACCAAGAATGATGGTGGTGGTAGAGAAGTATCAACTTCCATATGGTCAGGTGGTTGACTTTGATGATTTCTCATAATCCAAATGGGATTATATGATGGAAACGGCGAAAAGAAAGCCGGAGCAAGTGTTGACTCAACACCTTGATTTTGTACCATTATTCCTCCTAATGAGGAGAATGTTGTCGGCGGAAGCGGATGAGACGACCTAGGAGGCAAGTCCTCTAAATTGTAGAGGTGTGGTCATGATAGTGGGGATGTAAATGAAATAGCTCTAGGAACCAATGGTGATGGTTTAGTGGAGATGATATTGTTTGGCCTAGGAGGTATGGTGGTGTTTGGCATTGGTAGTTTTGTGGGTACTATCTTTTTAGGAATTGGTTTGATTGGATGAGGAGGGATCCTATCATTTGTTGGCTTGACCGGAGATGATTCGGTTGAAGAGATTTCGTGTATAACACGCGCCTTTTTCATGGGTGGTTCTTTGGTGGATAAGTTACTACTTAGGGTTTTTCTCATGATGAGATGATTTCAAGAGGTTTGCAAGGGTTTCTAAAGTGCTGAAAGTTAGGATGAGAGTGATGACTATGGAGGTCCTAATAAAGTGGTTTATAAACCAATAGATTTGGCAAGTGCATTTAAGCCTTAAGCCACTAGGATTCATTGGAATGTGATGATTAACATGCACGAGAGTCAACTTCAGAGTTTACACTGATCTAGGAACTCATTTAAGATGAGATGGAGTGTTTGAGTTAGGAAGATGAGTTGAAATGATTGTTTTAGCAAGATTTGACATAAACTGTCATCCAGATCCCACGGTTCCCTCCTCAGAGGGATCCGTCTAGGCTAATCCGAGGGATCCGGTTCTCAGCAGCTATGAAAGAGTGGAAATGATGTTTCTAAGATCTAAGACCTATAACATCTTGAGAGTTTCAGTCCTCCTAAGTGTTTTTAAATGAAGGGGTTCTTAAGTTCTTGAAGGTAATGAGTGATGTAGCTAATGATTGTCTTTTATGAAAGGATTTGGAACTTTCATGAGTACCAATGGATGAGCAAGGATGACACTAAAGATGAGAGTGTCAATTGAAGCTAAAAGATCCTAGAGATCAGGTTGTGACTTTAGGATAGTGTTTTTGGAAAATATCCTAGAAGCTTTGAGATGAGAAAAGCTAGAGTTTGATCAACTTTGATCAATTTTGAGGTAAGGATGATTTATGATCAATTTTGCCATAATCGAAAGATTTCTAAGGCTAAATGTGAGAGATCAAGTAAAAAATGAAGTGTGAGTTTGAGAGCGGAAGAGTAATGGATTAAAAATGAAATGGTAGATCTACAAGCGTCTTAGAGTGTGATCTAGGTGAGTTATGTGTGAGTAGGAAAGATCAACCTATCTTGATTAGGACTTACTATGTTTAGCTTAGTGTGAGGTGTTCTAAGGATATGTTTGAAATATAATGCTTGCAATTGCATTTTCTGTTTGTCGGATCCCACGGTTCCCTAAGTGTAGGGATCCGTCTAGCACAAACTTTGGGATCCGCCTATCTGCTCAGCAGGACCTTTACTAAAGGTATGCAATGATCTTGACAATGCATTATATTCCAAGGTTAGTTTAAAGGGGTTCTAACACTAAGATATCAAATGTAAGATGTTTTATTTCATAAGGGAAATAGGATTACATTCATAAAGCACGAGTACAAGAGAATTGATCCTATTTTGGAATACTACTAGGTTCCTTGAGTGTTTTCGCTAGGAGGATCATTATGTGATTGATGAGTGTTGGTGGAGTCAAGAATGAAGAAAGTCTTCATGAGAGATATGTTTAGCGGTTCCATCATCTTGTTCACAAGTACGTACAACGGACTTTGAAATTGAGGATGAAAGTGCATAACGTTGTGATAGAGGCATGTCAAGAACATTCCATAAGGGATGAGTTTATTCTTGGAGCCTTGAAGGTTTACATTTCGCCTTGCGAAGAAGTAGGCGAGATTGTATGGTTGTTGTGTTAGCAAACAGTACAACATGTGAGCACAACAAGCGGGAAGGATTTCTCGATCTCCCCTAAGACTCCAAACATTCTCACGTAGGATGAGTGCAAGAGGCTTGTACTCTTCTTGGATGTCCCGTGTGAAGATAATGTTTGGATCGGAGTAATATGGTCGAGGTTTGCATGCTATGCGATTTAAATCTTCCGGAGAGGGCATGTGTGAACAATATGGGCTATTTTCTTCACGAAAGTTGAAGAGAGAATCAAGAGACCAATCTTTGGTGAAGGCACATTGTCCATGATTTAGAATCCGGAGGATGTGAGCAAGCCCAAGGGTTAGAGTAAACTTTTGGTTTTTGATATAAAACCAAAGAGATAGAGAGCGATCCTCGTTACAAACGAGTTCGACTTGACGGAAGAATTACATTATGAACCTTGGACATATCTTCTCGTTGATTTCAAGAAGACATTCTAGTCCTATGGCTCGGAAGGAGGTATTGATACCTTCTTCGAATTGTAGAGAGGTGTCTACAATACGTCCTTCGTGGAAGTGACGGTTTTCGAGATTATTGAACCCACGGACATGATTGCCAGGTGTGTTGGGTTCAAGAGAGATGTTTGGAGTGTAGACGCTAGTGAGTGAAAAATCAAACTCATATTCATGCGTCATAGTTGAACCTATAGAAATGATAAGTTAAAGCAGAGATGTTTGTGGTCAACCTATGATTATCTAATGTTTTTACTAGATTTTTATTAACAATGGTTTTTTAACACTCTAACTCACTCAAGGTTTTGACTTTCAAGTGGATTATTACATTTAGAAAGATAGTGGTTTTTTAATCTTGCATGAAAAATATTTTCCAGTAGGACGGATCCTACGGTTCCTTTACAAAAGGGATCCGGCTAGTATATCATCCGGGATCCGTGGATCTGTAGTAACAGAAACAGATTTGATAAACACATAGGTTTTACATTTTTATACCACGAAATATGTTTTATCCTACAATTTCTTTTAGCATGCATACCTGACTTCTAATGTATCACGAAAGAATATAAAACAAATAAATCAAAGGAAATGACAAACATATTATGATAATAATAACCTAGATAACTAGATTATTAGTAGCATTGCATTTCAATACTAAGGATGATACAACGGATTGGGTATATGATCCCAATGTAGATTAACAACACAAAGTAAATGTCTCCATATGTGAACTTCATCATAGGGAACACAAGTGCGATGAGTGTTAAGGCGATGAGCACGAGCGCGATGTAAACCATGTTGATGACGAATCTTCTTGGTTTCGGTTGAGATGGAATGAGGAGGAAGATGAAGTTTTTTGAATGAGAGAAAATTTTTGAAATTGGAAGATTTGAAAAAGTGAGGATTTGATAGAGTGGTCGACGGTGGGAGTATTTATGGGGAAGGAGGAATTTTTGAAATTCGTGTTTTGTTTTATTATTGGATTAAAAGAAACAAAACAAAAGTTTTATATACCACAACTATAGATGAGAAATAAAACACGTATGTGAGAAAAAGGCTTCCTAATGAAGCTTCATGTAATACATGTATAAGCAAAAAAGATAATCATATAAATACCTAAATAGGCATACTTAATTATCAAGCAAACTAAAAAGAAAATCATACCTCTAGCGCACTTAGGAATGTCTTTACAAATGACACAACAAATGTCACTTAGACGATTCCTGCTACTTTGCGTTTAAGATACCTTCTTAAGGAAGGTATTCTTGTTACCAAGCGATTCCTATAGCTTGGTGGGTATGAGCTTTGACTAATCAACATGATAAAGAGTATTAGTGCAATTAAATGAAATAAGTAAAAAAAATGTTGTTATCAACTCAACATCCAAACATATAGTTTTTTTTTTAAAAAACATGGTGTTTGTTTTTATGAAAAACCTTCTTTGTAGTTTTCAATTAACCATGGATCGTATCAAGTTTTTAAAGTACAATATACTTCAAGAAACTTGGTAACGAAGCTCTGATACCAATTGTGGAAAACTAGAAGGGGGGTTGAATAGTTTTGCCAATTAAAACTTCCTTTTAATCTATTTAGATCGACTTATGTCAATCTATTTGGATGTGTGTGTTGGATGCTGATAAACAAGCATATAAAGGTAAGTAATGAAAAGATAGGAGTAAGAAGCACAAAACCACAACGCGAGTATTTATAGTGGTTCGGCTACAAGGAGACCTTCCTTGCCCTACTACACTCCCCGAGTCACCTACTCGAGAGTTCGTAATCACTACACCAATCTCCTTATGGCGGAGAAGCCTTCACAACGTCGCCTACCCTTTTTCCGGTGCTAGGCTAACCACCGGGTTCTTTCACTCCAAGGTGAACCACATCTACACAACGTCGCCTACCCTTTATAAGGTACTAGGCTAAGTACCTAGTTCTTTCACTCCAAGGTGAACTACACCTTCACAACATCGCCTACCCTTTATTAGGTACTGATACGCTTACGCAGCGCGTTCGGGGTCAAAGGAACTTCCTTTTCTTCGAGCAAGTTTTATAACACCCTAGGCAGTTGTGGAAAACTAGAAGGGGGGGTTGAATAGTTTTGCCGATTTTATGTTGATTTCAAAAACTTTAGATTCGATATTATGTGAAATCGTATGGATGTTGAGAACGTATAGATCTAATGATAATGCAAGCAAATAAATAAAGATAAGGGATAGAAATGACCAACCGATTTATAGTGGTTCGGCTACAAGGACACCTTCCTTGCCCTACTCCACTCCCCGAGTCACCTACTCGAGAGTTCAAGCATTATGTCAACAAACTCCTTCACTTGGCGGAGAAGCCTTCACAACGTTGCTTACACTTTTTCTGGTACAAAGCTAGATACCGAGTCTGTAGCACGGTGGACCAAACCAACACAACTATTACACAACAAATATGTGAAATATCAAATACAAGATCTTCGCTACAGAAATCTTGCCGAGTGACAAATCAATCAAGGACCCCTTGCTTGGATGACTTGTAGAATGCTCGTGATCTCGCCTTAGAAAAGGACCTATATGAGGATCACAAATAGAAAGAAAGAAGAACAACTCTCTAGATCAAGTGATCTATATGTTAGAAGAGAATGAGAGTGTATGAGAGATTTAGTAAGAAAAAAGGGGTGAGTTAGAATGAAGAAATGGCTCTCTATTTATAGGCAAATTTCTTCACTGTTCCCACGGATCCCTTCCACAAGGGATCCGTCTAGTATAATCCTAGGGATCCGTGGAACGCTCCTCTTTGCCCATGGGTTTTTTGGTTATGGGTCATGGGTTGGTCCATGGGTTATATCTAGATTCAATGTATCTAAGTATACATTGTATCAAGTCTCTTTGGGTATGGATTAAGATCCATGGGTTATGATATTTACCCATCCTAATAAACTATTACAACAAATGCTTAATTACTACATTTTTGTATTTAAATGGCTATATGTAAATGCTTTATAAAACTAACATGCTTTATAAAATTTCTTCACTGTTCCCACGGATCCCTTCCACAAGGGATCCGTCTAGTATAATCCTAGGGATCCGTGGAACGCTCCTCTTTGCCCATGGGTTTTTTGGTTATGGGTCATGGGTTGGTCCATGGGTTATATCTAGATTCAATGTATCTAAGTATACATTGTATCAAGTCTCTTTGGGTATGGATTAAGATCCATGGGTTATGATATTTACCCATCCTAATAAACTATTACAACAAATGCTTAATTACTACATTTTTGTATTTAAATGGCTATATGTAAATGCTTTATAAAACTAACATGTATCCTTTATAATTGTACTTAAGATAACATTATATTTGTTATCAACAAAACACAAGGAGATCGCAAAATATTAATAAACGGTTTTACGGTTTATTTGTATTAACAATCTCCCCCTTTTTGTTGATGACAAAACATAATGTTATGATGAGTAAAACTTAAGAATAGATGTAAGTTTTGAAAGCCCTAAGTTTTACTTCTTCTCCCCCTTTTTGTCGAAACAAAAACTTAACCCCTGGAAGAAATAAACAAACTTCTAACTCCCCCTTGACGGTAGCTCCCCCTTGTTTGGGGCGTCAAGTGAAGAAAAATAAAAATACTACAAAAAGAAAGGTTAGTAACATGCTTATATAATCTTGTGGTTGCCGAGAATCAATATTGGGAGCCAAGGTATGTAAACAAGGCCTTGTAATAAAACAACAAATTGTAGTGGTATGTATGCCACTTACAAGCATGTAAAAATAAGAACAAGATTTGTTCTTGAAAAAGACTTCAAAAATAATACTTAAAAGTAGAAAGTAGAAGTAGTGATTCCTTCCATGCTTGCATAAGGTTATGGATGGAGGTTTTGATGAGTAATGGTATTGATGCGATCAAGGATGAGGTTGAGTATGAAACGCATTTCTTCCCTAACTTCTATTGCAATTTCCCTAGTGGATTGGCAATGTTCACAATGTAAATGATGTGGGTGATGAGTGCGGAAGTTTTCCGGGTTGTTTTGATTTGAGTTATGCGGAAGTTGTGGTGGAAAAATAGGAAAATATGGATCAATATCCGGAATGTTAGTAAATGGTGGTGGAAAAGAACCTAGATGTTCTTGTGATGTGATGGGAGCTAATGGTGGTGATGTTTCAAGATCTCGAAATATAGTATTTGGAAATGTGGGGGGTGTTGAAAAGACTAATTCTTTTTCTTTAGGTTGATTACATCTTGTTGGAGTCTTAAGGAGTTCCAAAAGAGTTATTTTAGGTGGTGATGAAGTTGGTGTACTTGTTGGTGATGAGGGTGGTGCTATAATGGAAGCATCTTGTGGTGAGTTATTTGTTGAGGATGAATCATTTGAGGTTGGTTTTGCTAAACAACAAGATCGGATACTAATCCGTGCGGATATTCTAGCATTTGATTGTGGTATTTTGGATGGTGGAAGTACAAAGGTTTGGATATCATGATTGTTTGTACTAGATGATTCTCCTAAAGGGTTTTTGTATGACATGATGAAGTGTGTTTGTGAGAAGGAGATGGAGTATGCAAGCATTTTGGGAGTTATATATATAGAAAAACAACACATTGTAATGAATGCTTGACCCAAAATGTGGATTAAAATCTAATGATTAGATATGAATTCAAGGCATGTGATCATGAGAACACAAGCATTAAAGAGCATACTCCCAAAAATGAAGCAAATGTGGATTTTACATCCAAAGTGAAAAAATAGAAGTTGAAAACAGCTTCTGTTTACACGGATCCCACGGATCCTTCCCTTGAGGGATCCGTCCAGCATGAAGGCTGGGATCCGTGGGTCTGGTGATTCAGGCAGCACAAAATTTTCTTTTTGGAAACATTTTTGCCTATTGTGTGCCTATATGCAAACTATTTGGAGTTGCGGTTTTCTCGACCTCTAAAAAGAAAAGGAAAATAACTAGAGAAAAATAAATCCTAATTGAGATAACCCGAAAACACACAGTTGGTACATAAGTACGTAATATTGTGTTATCAATTCTCCTAATTCATTTTTGCTTAAATGAATGTACCCGAAAACACATGTTAGTTATATGTTCCCTTTAGCATTCAAAAGACATGAGATGCAATGAAAACGGGTTTTTACTTTGTATTAATAATGAAAAAGTGATTTGTCCTAGACGTGAGAAATTGCTTTTGTGAAATTGATACGGGAAGGTATCATTATTTTTATAAAACATTTTGAAAGGAGATTTTCTTTAAAAATGTGTATGTAGTTATGTAAAAAAAAATTATAAATGGAAGACTTATCTTGGGTTTTGAAAATTCCTGTATTGTTTGTGAGTTGTGCATGAAATAGAAATCCTCCTCAGAAAGAAGAAGGCTAGTGTTTACATACCTTGTAGAGTCAATTAAGTTATGACGTTTGTTCCATTAGGCCAAGACCAAGACGAAGTAGGTTGAATTGTTCCCGCTTCAACGGTTTGGGGAGGACGTCCGCTATGTTGTCTTCGGATGCAACCTTCTCAATAGAGATGTTCCCCTTTTGAACATTGTCTCTTAGGAAGTGATGACGAATCTCTATATGCTTTGTGCGAGAATGTAATACCGGATTCTTGCTTAAGTCGATTGCACCTTTGTTGTCACATAGGATGGCTATGTCGCTTAGATGGATGTCGTAGTCTACTAACGCTTGTTTCATCCATAGTGCTTGTTGGCATGCTTTGCCGGCGGAGACGTACTCGGCTTCGGTTGTTGATATTGCAAGTTTCGTTTGTTTCTTAGAAAACCATGATGTTAAACAACATCCCATAAAAGTACATACCCCACTTGTACTTTTTCTATCAACGTAATCACCTGCATGGTCAGAATCTGCATATACAATTGTTTCTACTCCCGTGCCCTTAGGATACCATAATCCTAATTGTGTTGTACCCTTAATATATCTAAATATTCTTTTTACGGCTTCTAGGTGTGATATTTTAGGGTCTTCTTGAAACCTAGCACATAAGCAAACACTAAACATGATATCCGGCCTACTTACCGTGAGGTAGAGAAGGCTACCTATCATGCCACGATATTTAGTATTATCAACGGATTCTCCGTCCTCGTCTTTTGTGAGTTTGGTGTCGGATGACATTGGAGTCCTAATTGGTTTTGACTCTTCTAGACCGAATTTCTTTAACATCTCCTTGATGTATTTAGATTGATTAAAGAATATACCATCTTCTACTTGTTTTATTTGTAGACCAAGAAAGAAACTAAGTTCTCCCATCATACTCATCTCGAACTCGTCATGCATGATTTTAGAGAAATCATCACACATGTCTTGACAAGTGGATCCGAATATAATATCATCTACATATATTTGTACTATGATTATATGTGACTCTCTTTTCTTAGTAAAAAGTGTGTTGTCAACTAACCCCATGGTGTAGTTGTGTTTAACTAGAAATGACTTGAGTCTATCATACCAAGCTTTTGGAGCTTGTTTAAGACCATAAAGGGCTTTCTTTAATTTATACACATGTTTGGGTTTTTCAAAATCAATGAAGCCCGGAGGTTGAGCTACATATACTTCTTCATTTATGACACCATTTAGAAAAGCGCTTTTGACATCCATTTGATAAAGCTTTAGATCATTAGCACAAGCATACGCAAGAAGTATTCTTATAGACTCTAATCTAGCCACGGGGGCATAGGTCTCATCAAAGTCTATTCCCTCTTGTTGGTTATACCCTTGAGCAACGAGTCTAGCCTTGTTCCTAGACACTAATCCATTTGCATCTAATTTGTTTTTATAAACCCATTTGGTTCCTATTATGGTTTGATTACTAGGTGGAGGGACAAGTGTCCAAACATCATTAGAAACAAATTGATTTAGTTCTTCTTGCATAGCCATTACCCAACTTTCATCTTTTATGGCTTCTTGTGTATTCTTAGGTTCTAAGGTTGAGACAAAACAAAACAAGCTACTTTGGTTTTGAACTTGAGACCTTAATGTTCGTTCGTTTAGTTTTCCTATGATTTTATCTACGGGGTGATCTTTGGACTCTTTAATGTTTATTATTTTATCACTTAGAGGTTCTTCTTCTTCACTTATCTTTTTCTTTATTACTATGGCTTCACTTTCTATAATCTCGTCATCGACTAGAGGTGGAGAGGGTTTGGGTGGACTTTCATCAAATTTTATATTTAATGACTCTTCTACCTTCATTGATTCTTTGTTTAATATGACGTAAGCTTTGCTATTTGGTGAATAACCTAAAAAGATACCTTCGGTTGATTTAGGATCAAATTTTGTAAGGTAATCTTTAGTGTTAAGAATAAAACATTTACTACCAAAGACTCTAAGGTGATTTAACGTAGGCTTTTTGCCTCGAAATAACTCATATGGAGTTTTTCCTAAGATTGGTCTAATCAAGACTCGATTGAGTATATACGTTGAAGTATCAACAGCATTACACCAAAACTTTTGAGGTATGGATTGTTCATTAAGCATGGTTCGACTCATTTCTTGTAGAGTTTTATTCTTTCTTTCTACTACCCCATTCGATTGTGGAGTGCGTGGAGCCGAGAAGTTGTGAGTAATACCATTAGCGTCACAAAAAGCTCCGAATTGCACTTCATTATCGAATTCCCTACCATGATCCGTCCTAATAGACACTATGGGTCTTCCTAGTTGTCTTTGGATCTTTTTGCTTAATATTTCAAAATAGTTAAAGGTTTCCGTTTTGTTCTTTAAAATTTTTGTCCAAGTATACCTAGAGTAGTCATCCACTATTACCAAAGTATAGTAGTTGCCTCCATAACTTTGGATAGCGGATGGACCAAATAAATCCATATGTAGTAATTCTAGACACTTAGTTGTGGACACCATGTTTTTAGCTTTATGACTCGAATGAGCTTGTTTTCCTATATTACAAGCATCACAAAAATGATGTTCATATTTTAACTTAGGTAGATCTCTTACTAGATCTTTGGATGATAGCGATTGAAGAAGTCGCATGTTGGCGTGACCCAATCTTCGATGCCATAAGGTCGAAGTATCATCCATAGAGGTAAGACATAGTTTTTCTTTAGGTTCATTACCGATTTTAATAACATAGACTCCATGTTTCCTAATTCCTCTTCCTATGGTTATGCCATTTTTAAGTATCTTACTACCGGTTTCGGTAAAAAGTACATTGCACTTTTTATCACATATTTGTCCTATACTTAAGAGATTAAAGTTTAGGTTTTCTACGTGACACACATCGTTAATGGTTAGAGATTTGTTAGAGATCGTACCTTTACCGATGATTCTACTTTTGCTATTTCCAAACACCACATTACCTCCATTGAAGGATTCGTATATGGAGAATAGATCCCTATAGCCGGTCATGTGCCTCGTGCACCCGCTATCCTTGACCCATTCATCGGGGTCTAGGTCAACCTTTAAGCACACCTAAAAACAATAATAAACTCAAAAGTTTGGTCCCCATTTGTTCATGGGTCCATTAGTGTTAAACATTCCATTCATGTTAGACATGTATGGATAAGATGAGTATGCATTCCATGGAGCAAAGTTTTGAAAAGGAAAACCGTTTTGCATGTTTGGATTCCTTCCCATTTGATGGTTACTTTTTGGGTAAACGTTATTAGGTCTCCTAAATGAATTAGGTTTTGAAAAAGATGGAGCTTTGTTTCTTGCAAAAGTAGGATTATATTTTGGAGGTGGTTGTCTAGTGGTGACATAAGTTGGTTTCTTCCTATTAACTATAACAAACTCAGTTCTAGGTAAGGAAGCTACGTTATTGCTACTGTTTGCTACAGCAGATCCACGGATCCCTTTCTGTACACTAGCTGGTTCCCTTTTTAGGGGATCCGTGGGATCCGCCACAACAATGGCTGGTTTTTCTAGTTCCTTAACGAATTTTGTTTCTTTACTTTCACTAGTTGTTGGATCAAGTTGTTGACTACCTAGACCTTTTTGATTATTACCGGTTTTAACACCTTCGAGTATTGTATCTAAAGTGTTCGTACTCATTCTAGCAATTTTAGAATTTAAGTTATCCACTAGTGTTTGAAGTTGAACGCAAAGTTCACATTCACCACTTGCTATTTTACCTTTTTCTAAACGTTTTAGTTTTGCTTTTAATTCTATGACTTCTTTATCTAAACATTGATTTTGACTCTTTAAAAGCTTATTTTTGTTAACTAATTTTAAGCTAATATTGCATAGTTTATCATATTCATTATGCAATGAGTCGTCATCAAGTGATGAGCTACTATAGTATTTGTGACATACCTCGTCGTTTGCCATGAGACAAATTTCTTCGTCTTCCTCGTCGCTCATTCCCCATGTTCCGCTCACGAACGCCTTTTGATCATCCCGTTTGGGACACTTACTAATAAAGTGGTTTGGGTCCCCACATTTAAAGCAAGTACGATCATCCTTTGGCTTCTCGTCCTCTTTGCTTTTCCGAAAGCCTTTCTTATCGTCATACGGTTGTTTGACGTATCTACCATTTCTTCTAAAGAACTTTTTAAAGTCCCTTACCGCCATAGCGTACTCTTCGTCGTCACTACTCGAAGATGAGTTCTCCTCATCGCTCGAAGCCTTTTTGGCTTTAAGGGCAAGAGATTTGTGTTTCTCTTTCACCTTTGAGGCTTCGGAATCTTTAGCAAGGACAAACTCGTAGACTTTTAGGTTTCCTATGAGTTCATCGAGGGTGAGGATTGTCAAATCTTTTGACTCTTCGATTGCCGTCACCTTGGATCTCCACTTCGATGGAAGTGCCCTTAGATATCTCCTAACATGGTTACGGCTAGAAAAGGATTCATCAAGTGCTTGTAAAGATGTAATAATAGTATTAAAGTTAGCAAATGAATGATCTATAGTTTCCTCATCCGATATTGAAAATTGTTCATATTGTTGAACAAATAAATCAATTTTATTATTTTTAACTTGTTGGTTGCCTTGATGAGTTACAACTAAAGAATTCCAAATTTCTTTAGAGGTTTTAAGCATAGAAATTCTTTCGAATTCCTTTTTCGGTAAAGCATTATATAAAACCATTTTTGCTTCACTATTTTTAGAAAGCTTTTTCTTCATTTCATCATTTAGTTTATCATGAGGTATGTGAACTAAATTTCCTTTATCATCATTTGAGGTAGCCTCAAAATCTCCTTCAACAATAATGTACCAAAGATCAATATCTTTAGACTTCACATATGTTTTGAATCTATTTTTCCAATATATAAAACCATTAGTTTCAAGTAGTGGTGGTCGTTGCATAGATTGCCCTTCCTTATAATTTTCAGAACCCATAGTGATCGAAAAGTTTTTAAAATACAATTTTATTTTAAAACTTTTATAAACTTAGCTCTTGATGCCAATTGTGGAAAACTAGAAGGGGGGGTTGAATAGTTTTGCCGATTTTATGTTGATTTCAAAAACTTTAGATTCGATATTATGTGAAATCGTATGGATGTTGAGAACGTATAGATCTAATGATAATGCAAGCAAATAAATAAAGATAAGGGATAGAAATGACACAACCGATTTATAGTGGTTCGGCTACAAGGACACCTTCCTTGCCCTACTCCACTCCCCGAGTCACCTACTCGAGAGTTCAAGCACTATGTCAACAAACTCCTTCACTTGGCGGAGAAGCCTTCACAACGTTGCTTACACTTTTTCCGGTAGAAAGCTAGATACCGAGTCCGTAGCACGGTGGACCAAACCAACACAACTATTACACAACAAATATGTGAAATATCAAATACAAGATCTTCGCTACAGAAATCTTGCCGAGTGACAAATCAATCAAGGACCCCTTGCTTGGATGACTTGTAGAATGCTCGTGATCTCGCCTTAGAGAAGGACCTATATGAGGATCACAAATAGAAAGAAAGAAGAACAACTCTCTAGATCAAGTGATCTATATGTTAGAAGAAAATGAGAGTGTATGAGAGATTTAGTAAGAAAAAAGGGGTGAGTTAGAATGAAGAAATGGCTCTCTATTTATAGGCAAATTTCTTCACTGTTCCCACGGATCCCACGGATCCCTTCCACAAGGGATCCGTCTAGTGTAATCCTAGGGATCCGTGGAACGCTCCTCTTTGCCCATGGGTTTCTTGGTTATGGGTCATGGGTTGGTCCATGGGTTATATCTAGATTCAATGTATCTAAGTATACATTGTATCAAGTCTCTTTGGGTATGGATTAAGATCCATGGGTTATGATATTTATCCATCCTAATAAACTATTACAACAAATGCTTAATTACTACATTTTTGTATTTAAATGGCTATATGTAAATGCTTTACAAAACTAACATGTATCCTTTATAATTGTACTTAAGATAACATTATATTTGTTATCAACAAAACACAAGGAGATCGCAAAATATTAATAAACGGTTTTACGGTTTATTTGTATTAACAGTAGTGAACATAATCGTTGTAGTGTAGTATTAGGGTAAGCCACGGGTATTAGTATCGTTCTCTAGGGGAATAGGAATGCTAGTGAGAAGTTACTACGCTAAGGTTGGGGTTGAGGAAGATTATTTTTTATCTTTTTATGTTTTTTAGAAATTAAAAAGGTACGAATCTCGGGGTTTGGATTTGGGGGTTGGTATTTCTACCGATTACTCTACTTATCTAATTATCTAATCTAAGGTGTATGTAGTCTATGTCTAATTATTGTGTGCTCGTATGATAGTTTAAAGATGTGTTTACTTAGGTTTTATTACTCCTTAATTATCTCCTATTGATGGTTGAATTGTCACGTACTTATTCTTAATCGCGTTGTGTGTCTAAAGTCGTAGGGTATGCGTTTGTCCCTAACTCTTTGAAACTACCAAAGGGTCTCGTCTACAAAATCTCTAGGAATTATAAACTCTAACTCTAAGGTACTCTTTGGATGATTTAGCCTACAACTACTCTAGGTGTTATAGTCTAAGGTTCACAAAGATTAATCAAGCATTAACTACACAACGAATGACCAATCGCATTACTAGATCATTAACAATTAAGATAAGAGACAACCAATCAATATTCAATAATTAAGTTTCATATTCCCTAAGCAAACACAAAAGTAAATTAGCCGGACATGGAGAACATGCAAGCATACACACAAGTAATTGAAGACATAATTGAATTAATGAAGTAAAACACTTATCTTGATGTAAGATAGGGTTTGGAACCCTAAAATATTGTACAAGACAGCCTTGGTTCGGTTTAGGTTTTTACTCCAAAAGACTACACACTAAAACTGAAAAATTCGGATTCTATATATAAGATTACAATCGCGACGGCGTCACCTTATGATTTGTGACGCCGTCGGGTCGCCGTCATTAGGGTTTCGTCTTTGCCACGTTAGTCTTGCGACGGTGTCACCTTATGCTTGTGACGCCGTCCCCTTCAATATCTGACGCCGTCTGGATCAAATCTAGGCCGTCTGAGTTGCGATGACCTACTCTTTTAAAGCCTGACACCGTCACTTGAAAATAAGCAATTTGGCTACTGACCCGTCACAAAAGTGATGCGACAGCGTCGCAGTTAACACCTGACGCCGTCCCGTTGTATTTCAGCAGTCTGAGTGGCTCGATTCTTGACTTTGGCCATTTTCTTCGTATATCTGCGCCTTTTCGTCCAAATAAGTGCCATTCCAGCAATTTGCCTTCGAGAGACCTAAAAAGTGAAAAGGAATGATATTAAGTAATAACGGATACAAAAGTGATCAAATAAGGGCTTAAACGACCCCTCAAAAAGGTACATTTTAAAACCTTATCAAATATCCCTAAACTTGGTATTTGCTTGTCCTCAAGCAAATGTGCTTTTAGCCAATTAATTTATAAGTTAGGGGTCATGAAGCATTGGTTTAAAATAATCCACAACACATATAAGCCCCGCAAAAGTCATAAAAATCACGGAAATTACATACTAGCACCTCACATGGGGTGTTTGGATACTCACATCTCTCGGGTGTATATGAAATATAACAATTTGGAAATTGAAGATAAACACTCATTAACCGGTCCTAGTACATAGATTACCATAGGCTTGAGAATAGATCAAACCTCCATCGCTTTGGCGTAAGTACTTAGGAAAGACTATTAAAGAGGTCTTTAAAGGGTTGTAATGTTAGGCTTACGGTAGGGAAACAAAGGGTTTGGTGGGATAGGCTATTTAGTGGTGGCAAGTCAAAAATCTTTATGTTACAAGCATACGAAGAATGGCGTTGCTAAGCCAAGACTCGACACTCTAAACTCTAGATAACTGAAACAAACAAACATAAATTTAAAGTTAGATGTAGGATGGTAGCCCGTTTTTTTTTTCATACACTTTTACTCTACCATCCTCTACGGTAACATCAAAATGATAGGGATTTATAGGCACATCCCTACACTTGAGTTTTTATTACTCTAACACTAATTTGACCCGAATTGAAAAGATCAAAACACTTGGAGTACATTATTACGCAAATAAAGGGAATTTGAATTACGTTCCCTTCCAGTCATTTCATAAACTTTAACTTTTCCCATGAGTCCCAATCGTCCCAAAACTGTGTACAAAGGATATGACTCGACTTAGCAACTCATGCAAGCAACTAGATAATTGAACTAAGGGTTTAGTGTGATAACAATAATGCACTAAAAGTGAGGGCATACAAGGTAGGCTAAGGCGATTTGGGTGTACATTTGGGGGTGGGGTGTAAACAATGCTCTTCATTGATATTCCGGAAAAACCGAAACATCACGAGAATCGCGAAAAGGATAGGCTCTGAGGGGTTAACTAGGGGTATCGTGTACTAAAGATGAGTACAACGTAAAGGTGTGGGGGAATTACTCAACCGATGTGGAAGAAGTAATTATATTACGGGTATCAAACAAGGGTTATCCTAATGCCTCTTATCATTTAGTTATTCCTAACTACACAAGTGTAGTCTTACTAGCGATCTCGGGATGCATCACAAAACAAGTTCTAGAATCTATTATACTACCGGTTCACACACTAAGCATTAAAGATGAATGCTTTAATTCCTACTAATCTAAGGGTGATCCTCACATTTTGGGTGGAATTTAGGTGGTAAAGGGTTTTTGTGCTAGTCATATAACATCCTATCCATGAGACGCTTTTGTTAAGACTAATGGCCCACTCCTATATGTCATAAAAAATTTTAAATTTGGTGCCAAAATTACCCTAACCGGCATTTTCTCATGGTTTATTACACAAATGCAATTGGACAAAGCAAATAATCAAGGATAAGAATAGTTTCAAAGTTCCCGTTTTATTTTCCCTCCCTACACTTAAACTGAACATTGTCCCCGATGTTCCCCGAAAGTATCAAAGTTATGATAATAGAAGGTAATTAAAAATGCAAGAAACTAATACTTCCCTGATTAGCTCGGTAGGATCCGTGTAAAGTGGTGGTTAAATCCTTTCCAAGAAGAATGTATGCGTGAAAAGCTCCTTCCAATCTTATGTATCTTCTTCTTAATAAATTAAACCTGCATACTTGAAGAAAACAAACGAAACCTTCGCGTAAAATCGGCGGTAATAATATATATAAGACTCTATTAAACTAGGATATAATGCTTGTGGAATGGATGTTTACAGAATTTCTGGAAAATTAAGACCTGGAAAATTCCAAAAATTTTATAAGTAGCTCAGAAAACGAGAAAAAAGTAATCTGTTGTTTTTACTCTTCCTGACGCCGTCAGGTTATCCTGACAAAAACTGGCCTACGATTTTCTGGAAATAATTCTGGAAAATTTACATCTTTAGAATCTGGAAAAATTTCTGCAAAACATCCATTATGACTCGATACAAGCATTTGACTCGAACAAACACACATATATATCTTTTAATTAATTGAAATTCTCATGTTCACATTTCTTTTGAAAACGTGTGTAATCCTCCCTACACTTATCCTTTATGTAAAATACCTTTATATGCAATTAAGACGAGGTTAAAAACAAAATAAAGCATTTTTTACAAATTTAAACATGAGAACAAGCAATCAATAAAAGATATATGACACTAACAAGCAAACAATTAAGCATGGGTTGCCTCCCACGAAGCGCTTTTCTTTATTTATGAGTCTTGTAGCTAGACTCGTAGTCGTGCCCCTACGTTGTCTCGTTTTGCATTCTCAATGAGAATTCTATCATGTTGACAAAATTTTCATCGATTCTATACCTCGGCCCTAGGGTCAAGCATTCCTTATGATAAAGCCTCCTTCTTTCCCACATAAATTTATAACCTTTTTCAACATCGTCCTTGCTTTTGTCCTCAAAAGCTTTGATGTTGTCTCGTTCAAAAATGGGTAGATGGCCATATTCATTTGTTTTCCAAGGCATCCTATAAGTGATCTCATTGGTTCCTTCCTTAAACCTAACCGTTCCATCATACTTGTTATGGCTCATCTTAGATGTTTCAACAAACGGTTTTCCTAGCACTACTTGGCATAAGCTATAGTCAATGACGCATCCTATATCTTCTAGGACCACAAAATCAACTAGGTAGGTGAAATTTCCTGTAAAGACATGTACATCCTTGACTCTTCCCACAAAGTTGCAAACTCCACCTGGATACTTAGGGTCCCTCCTAATATTAAGTCGCTCATTCATAATGTTATTGTGATGACATCACATTAATGGGAGATTCCGTATCTATGTAAGCATGGTCGACACTCCTATATCCGATCATACAAGGGATTTTTAGGTTCCAAGGATTTCCTCTCCTAATATTTGGGCATATCCTAATGATAGGTGATCGGGGATTATCGATTATGTATCGATGGTAAGCAACCTCTTCCTTAGTGGGGTAAAGATTGAAATAAGCACTATCCTCTTTATTCACGTTTATCCTATTTAGCTTCCTAAGCTCTCTAATACGAGCTCGAAGTTGGTTGGCCAAGGCTGGATCAAACGGTGGGTATTTGTTTGGTGGTAACGTGTTGTTTGGTGGTTTATCACCTTCCATGATGAAAAGTGATGGGATTACGAACAAAGGTCACTAAGAAGGGGGATAGACTACGAGGAAGCTAAAAATGAGAAAAATTTACTTGATAGGAATCAAGCAAAGAAACCTAAACGAGGTAGACTACTAACTAGCTATTCTATTCCTCGGTAGCGGCGCCAAAAACTTGATACGCTTACGCAGCGCGTTCGGGGTCAAAGGAACTTCCTTTTCTTCGAGCAAGTTTTATAACACCCTAGGCAGTGAACCTAATCGTTGTAGTGTAGTATTAGGGTAAGCCACGGGTATTAATATCGTTCTCTAGGGGAATAGGAATGCTAGTGAGAAGTTACTACGCTAAGGTTGGGGTTGAGGAAGATTATTTTTTATCTTTTTATGTTTTTTAGAAATTGAAAAGGTACGAATCTCGGGGTTTGGATTTGGGGGTTGGTATTTCTACCGATTACTCTACTTATCTAATTATCTAATCTAAGGTGTATGTAGTCTATGTCTAATTATTGTGTGCTCGTATGATAGTTTAAAGATGTGTTTACTTAGGTTTTATTACTCCTTAATTATCTCTTATTGATGGTTGAATTGTCACGTCCTTATTCTTAATCGCGTTGTGTGTCTAAAGTCGTAGGGTATGCGTTTTTCCCTAACTCTTTGAAACTACCAAAGAGTCTCGTCTACAAAATCTCTAGGAATTATAAACTCTAACTCTAAGGTACTCTTTGGATGATTTAGCCTACAACTACTCTAGGTGTTATAGTCTAAGGTTCACAAAGATTAATCAAACATTAACTACACAACGAATGACCAATCGCATTACTAGATCATTAACAATTAAGATAAGAGACAACCAATCAATATTCAATAATTAAGTTTCATATTCCCTAAGCAAACACAAAAGTAAATTAACCGGACATGGAGAACATGCAAGCATACTGTTGGGAATAACCCGTTACCACGGATAGTTGTGGTTTACACTGCATGGATTAATACTAGCAGTGGAAACATATTCCCACTGCAAGTTCTTCATTACCACTGCTATCAGTTTATGATAAGGTTAAATGCGTCTAGATAAGTATAGAATAGATCTTGTGTATATTCTATTATGTTAGCTTTATACTTATCTTGTAAAGGACTCCTTGTTGTATAAAAGGAGATCCTAGGTCATTGTCTTAGGTACGTATTACATTACAAGATTACCTACGAAAGCTTCAAGGTGTAACCCTAGTGATAAGTTAAGATCACTCGTATTATTCATTAATAATATTGGAGCTTGAGTTTTGTGTTAACTTGTGTTTATTCTCATACATCATATAATTCGTCTTCTAAGTATTACTTACGTAAATTCCGCTTGCTTGATAATATCATACAAAATATCATTGACACAAGGAGTGTGTCTAGATCCAACAAGTGGTTTCAGAGCAAAGGTTCTGATATTTTGTTTTAGAAGATCCAAAGAATTAGCTTGACTCACTCACTCAATTCAATGGAGATGGAAAACAATCAATCAAACTCTTCTTCTACACCCAGACTCCCTAAGCTTAAGCTTAATGAGTTTGAGATGTGGAGGATAATGATTGAGCAATACTTCCTCATACAGGACTATGCTCTATGGGAAATCATTCAACTTGGTGATTCTTTCAAATCTGTGACCACTACTTCAAAAGTTGGTGACACAGATGTTGTAAAAGTTTCTGTGCCTGAATCAAATGCTGAAAAAGCTCAAAAGAAGAATGATCTTAAAGCTAGAAGTCTGTTGCTGATGACTCTTCCTAGAGACCATATTATTGCATTCAGCAAGTTCAAGACTGCTAAAGAACTGTTTGAAGAGATTTGCTCAGTGTTTGGTGGTAATGATGCTACAAAGAAGACTCAAAAGACATTGTTAAAGCAAAGTTATGAAAACTTCTCTGCTTCAAGCAATGACTCTCTTGATAGAATTTTCACCAAACTTCAGAAGATTGTTACACAACTGACTGTGTTTGGCATTGAGGTAGAAAAGGAAGATGATGCGTGCCAAACCGTCAAGTTTTATCACTCAAGTCTGCCACTTGTGAATGGCAGACCGTAACAAACTTAAAACGGCTCAAGCACGAATGCAATGAAGATCTGAGGAGTATAGGGCTTCCCCTGGTCGTTATGTCCCAGCGAGCTATGCAATGGATTACCAAACGTAAAGTGATCGAGAAATTTGAACGGATAAAAGGATTATGATTATTACAACTACAGAAATAGCCAACAAATTACAACGGCTTAAATGCAAATTAAAGAAAGTTAAAAAGATAAAAAATATTAAATAAACGCTATCACTATTTGCAAAATGATGTTTTTGTTTTTATGTTTTTATAAAACTGAATTAAAAACTACGTTACGTACAAATAAAAATGTGAAACTTACACAATATTAATCCTAAAAATATGAAAATGATATTTTTACAAACCTAATGATAAAAGAAAATTTTTAGAAAAAGAAAATTATTTTTATAAGTAATTATCTAATTATTATTAATTAAAAACTATTTTTAACTATTAAATAATAACCTAAAATACAAGAAATTATGAAATAAAGCTAGAAAAATAAAATTATGACTTGGAAAAGTCTAAAATAACAAAAGAGAATTTTCAAAACTATTTTTGTATTTTTTTGATTATTTTTCTATTTTCTAGGAATTAAAAACTATTTAAAACTACTTAAATAGCTTAAAAATACAAATTTAACTAAGAAAAATCTAGAAAAATATTTTTTTGTCTTTTTATATTTATCTTAACTTAAGAAAAATGAAAAATTATTTTTTTGAAACTTTTCTTAATTTTTTGTATTTTATTAGTTTTTTTATGTTTTTATCAAAACTTTTAAGAGAAAACAATAAAATCTGAAAAGGTTCAGTATTAAAATAAAAAGATCGAAATAAAGTATTAAAGAACATAAAATCCAATAATAAATTATCAATTTTTATCAAAAATTAATTATTATTAATCTATTAATGAATATTTTTATTAAAAGAAAAAGATTTTTAAAAGAAAATAGTAATCCAAACATTTTTATAGTAAAAGTATAAAAATCCTAATTATAACACATTCAAAGTGTAAAAATAAACATGCATTGCATCAAA